>SJYQ01017561.1:0-16727 GCA_006410935.1 Redunca redunca
TCCGCTGCTCTGGCCAGCTTGCTGTTTGCTGAACAGGTCTGGAAATGACCTGCCTGGTGTCACGCATTTCGTTTGGCTTGGAAAGCCCCCAGCCCAGTGGACTCAGGCCCGTGCTTCAAGGATTAGCTGATGTGCCAACTCTTCTGGAAACCACATCTCTCCCAGAAACATGCTCCTGTTCCGCCTGGCAGATGACAGACATGAAACGAGTGTCGAACTCTCTCCCGGACTGTGTGTGTCACGGCGGGACTCTTCCAGGGCCTCCTGGGAGCTGCAGGTTGTGGAGTGTGTTTGCTTCTTAACTGCACATGATCTAGCTTCTTAGGCATTTTTCTTCTTAACTCTAATGTTCTTGTACTTTCCCCATGGTTCAGTTTCGGGTTAGGAGGTGAAGATGGAAGGAGAGTGTAGTAGGCGGAGCCCCACACTTGGGCTAGGAGCCTCTCGCTTGGCCTCTGACCTGCCGGGGTTCAGGGTAAGCAGCTCCCCTTCTGTGGGCCCCAGTTCCCCAGCTGTAGTGTGTATGGTTGAATTACCTGGCTCTAGGTCTTGTGGTTGGATGGCATCGCAGACATGATGGACATGAGTTTGAGTAGGCTCCAGGAGTTGGTGATGGACAGAGAAGCCTGGCGTGCTGCAGTCTATGGGGTCGCAAAGAGTTGGACACGACTGAGCGTCTGAACTGAACTGAGGCTTTGTGGGGGATTTCTAAATATAGCTATACGTGTGTGCTTGCTAAGTCACTTCAGTCGTGTCTGACTCTTTGCGACACTATGTACTGTAACACGCCAGGCTCCTCTGTCCATGGGTTTCTCCAGGCAAGAATACTGAAGAGAGTTGCCATGCCCTTCTCCAGGGGATCTTCCTGACCCAGGGATCAAACCCGCATCCCCTATATCTCCTGCATTGGCAGACGGGTTATTTACCACTTGCACCACCTGGGGAGCCCAAATATAGTTGTATTGAGATATAATTCACATACCATAAAATTCTCCCATCGTTACAGACTGCACTGTGGCCCTTCTAAGTTCATACGTCAAAGCTGTAACCCCTTGGACCTCCAAATGTGACCATATTTGGAAATAGTGTGCTTAAAGAGGTGATTAGGGCTTCCCTCAGAGCTCAGTTGGTAAATCATCTGCCTGCAGTGCAGGAGACCTGGGTTTGATTCCTGGGTTGGGAAGATCCATGGAGAAGGAAATGGCAACCCACTGCAGTTCTCTTGCCTGGAGAGTCCCGTGGACAGAGGAGGCTGGCAGGCACAGTCCAGGGATCGAAAGAGTCAGACACGACTTAGCAATTAAACCACCACCAAAGAGGTGATTAATGTTAATGAGGTCACGAGGGTGCATCCTAATCCAATATGTAAAGAATCTGCTGGCAATGTGGGAGACCTGGGTTCAATCCCTGGGTTGGGAAGATCCCCTGGAAAAGGGAAAGGCTACCCACTCCAGTATTCTGGCCTGGAGAATTCCATGGACTATAGTCCATGGGGTCATAAAGAGTTGGACACGATTGAGTGACTCACTTTCACTTTTCATGGTAACTCTGGGTCTCACTTTTTTGAGGAACCGTCCAGCTATTTTCTAAAGCAGCTGCACCATTAAGTATTCCCACCAGCAGTGTGTATAGGATTCTGGTTTCTCCACACCATTGTCAACACTTGTTATTGTCTGTCTTTTTTGTAGCCATTCTAGTGGATGTGAAATGGTCTCACTGTGGTTTTGATTTCCATTTCTCTGATGATGAATAATGTTGAGCATGTGTTCACAGACTTACTTGCCATTTGTATAGGAATATCTATTAATATTATCTATTAATATACACTGTCTATTTTTAAATTGAGTTGTCTTTTAATTATTGAGCTGTAAGAGTCCTTTATATGTCTTCCCTTATTAGATCGGCATCTCGTTTCTCACATTCTGTGCATCGTCTTTTCATTTTCGTTTTCTTGGTGCTATCGTTTGCAGTATAGAAGTTTTTAATTTTGATGAAGCCCAAGTTATCTAATTTTTCTTGTAATACTTTTGCTTCCGGTGTATCTAAGGAACCATTGCCTAGTGCAAGGTCAGCAAGATTTACTCCTGTGTTTTCCTCTAAGAGTTTTGTGGTTTTAGTTCTTACATATATATCCCTGATCCCTTTTGAGTTAGGTTTTGTCTATGGTGTGAGGTAGGGGTCCAGCTTCATTTTTTTGTGGGTGGGTAAGTGGAGGTCCAGCACCGTTGGTCTAGATGGATGGGACCTCAGGGGTCCCTTGGAGCAGCCCACCGTCTGAGGAGGAAGTATGGGTATGGTGAGAGCAGAGCCTGGCCCAGGGAAAGCGCTCAGGGCACCAGCGCCCACACATAGCCTCCAGCCCCTGCTGGACAGTCTTTTGTGTTGAGACTTTATCATCCTGTGTTTGTTTAACTTGCTCTCCACCACTTCTGGAATGATGTGTACAGCTGGGTGCTGAATCAGTGATCCTGCGATGGTGCAGGCTGGGGGCTTCCATCGTAACAAGGTTGTCCCTGGCTCACAAGACCTCCAGAACCAACAGCAGAGAAGGCATCAGCTTTGTTCCATCAGAGACCCGGTGATGGGCCCTGGCAGGCCCGTCCTCCAGTTGGGGAGGAGAGGACAGGGACAACGGGGACCTCAGGTGATGGATGTTTGGGGGGAAAGAGAAAGAGGGCATTTTCAGCTCTTTGGCTTCTTTAATCCAACTCTGCTTTCGGGCCAAGCAAGGACCATTTTCCTTCCCCTCAGCACTTTTTCAGCTGCGCTAATAGGTCTCCTGGGTGGATTTAAGGGGAGTTAGTGAGACAACTTATGGTTATACCAGACTCTGGGCTGTGTGTCCCCTTTCCTTCCCAGGCGTCCTGGGCCACAGCTCAAAGCTTCATTTCGCTCATCCCGAGAGCCGGGCCAGATGGCTGGGCCCTGGGCTGCCTGCTGGGCGAAAGGCAGTGGGGCTCTTCGAGGACACGGGCCTCCTCCTTCCTCCTGCCGCTGACAGCCTGGCAAGAGGAGCGAGTCTCTCCAGCAGGCCCCTAACACTCTCTTCCAGGCTTCCTCGTGTCTTCTTCCATGGGCCCTGCTGTGGCCATGCAGACCCTCCCAGGCGAGCTTGTCCTGCCCAGCTCTGCGTCTGCCACAGGCGAGTGCCTTGCTCTGCAGGCAGTGGTTGGGCGAGCCGGTGGGCGAACCTGGGCTTTCCCCGCCTGGATCGCAATCTGTCCTCTCTCTCCTTCTCCATCATCCTGTGGCACCTCTATTTAGTATGTATGTGTGTGCTTAGTCTCTCAGTCGTGTCCGACTCTTTGCATCCCCATGCACTGTAGCCCGCCAGGCTCCTCTCTCCATGGAATTCTCCAGGCAGAAATACTGGAGAGGGTTACCATTTCCTGCTCCAGGGGATCCTCCCAACCCGGGAACTGAACCCAGGTCTCCTGCATTGCAGGCGGATTCTTTGCCATCTGAGCCACCAGGGAAGCCTGCTCAGGGTCTGGTGTAAAGATCTTGCCCTTAAAGCCCTGAAGCCCTGTCACCCCTACCTGTCCCCCAGTTGAATATGATGATCTCACCCTCCCCTTTTTAAAAAAACATTTGTGTAGTTTTATTCTTGGGGCTCATGTGGGATCTTAGTTCCCTGACAAAGGATCAAACCCATGTTCCCTGCATTGGAAGCGTGGAGTCTTAACCACTGGACCACAGGGAAGTTCTGATCTCTTCTCTTTCGAATCTTCTCTGTATGTTTCTGCCTCTGTCTTGTCACTTGCCACACTCTGCTCGGGCTTCCCAGGTGGCGCTAGTGGTAAACAACCCACTTGCCAATGCAGAAGACGTAGGAAACTCGGGTTTGATCCCTGGGGTCGGTAAGATTTCCTGGAGAAAGAAATGGCAACCCACACCAGTATTATCATCTGAAGAATCTCATGGACAGAGGAGCCGGGCAGGCTACGGTTCACAACGTCACGAAGAGTCGGACACGACTGAAGCGACTTGGCACACACGCTCTCCCTGTGGTAAAATATTTGCGTGCACGTCTTAACCCCAGGATTGGAGCCCAGGACGTGGCGCAGGGACTGCACTTTCTCCTTTTGCATTTTCCCCCTCTGTGTCCTCTTGCTCCCTCCCTGCCACACCTGGCACTGGATCTTGCAGACTCTGCAACTCAACGGTCTGATCGGTCATGGTGCCTGGGGCCGCGGGTCACTGGGGCTGGCCCCCTGCACCCCCTGACCCCAGGCTCGCGTCCTGCCTGCCGCTTCATGCTGCCCCGAGGAGGATGTCCCTGGCCTCACATCCTTGAGTGGGAAGTCTTTGTGGGAGACAGATGTCAGCATGCGGTGCCTGATCCAGCGTGTGTAAGTTGCATATCTCTGCGGGGAGCGTCAGCCGGCCGTATTACTGAGGTATCATACCCGACTCCTGGCAGGAAGAGTTGGAGCAGATAACATAGCAGTGTAATCCTTGCTCTGCCCTGGAGGATACAGACAATCTCCCGAGTGGGCTGCCACCCCCTGGGTGCTAGGGACTCACCTGCTGCTGCTGGGCGCCTCCCTCCCATTGATGGGATGGCCTTCTCAGTTCTTTGTCTCTGTGGGACCTCTGCCTACCCCCCACAGTCCTGACCTGGAAGGTGGGGTGACTGGGGCGAGAGGCTGCTGGGAGGGAGGGAGAGCGTCTTGGCGTGCTAAGCTGCAGAGGGCTTTGTGGACACCTGAGCTGGGCAGGCATCTTGTCCCTAGGAAAGAAAAGGGAAGGGAGGGATAGTTTGACCACCAGTGCTGATACAGCCTTCTGTTTCCGAAGAGGTTGAGATGGTTGGATGGCATCACTGATTCAATGGACATGAATCTGAGCAAACTCTGGGAGATGGTGAAGGACAGGGAACCCTGGCGGATTACAGTCCATGGGATTGCAAAGAGTTGGACACAACTCAGCAACTGAACAACAGCAATGAACATCCTTTCATGTAGATTTCCAGTATGCATCTCACAACAATCCTGGGAGCTGTTTTCACCCCTCTTTTCAGGTCCAGGTCTGCAGAGTGGAGTGGCAGGCGGCTGGCTCCTGAAGGGTGGCAGCAGGGACAGGCAGGGTCCCGTTCCTGGGGTGTAGGGTGGGTAGGAAGGCACCCCGTTCCTTGCACACAGTGGATGTTTCATGCACATCTGTCCCATAAATGAATGGCGGCCACTCAGTAATGAGTAGTCCATTAGACACATGAGCAGAGTTTTCTGGATTTGGCCCTCAACCCTGTCTCAGGCCCCTGAAATGTTAGGATTTCCTGGTTTCCTTGCTTTGGCGGGGGTACCCTCATCACCGTGAGGCCTGGCTGTGGAGGGGTCGGATTAACCTCCGGGGTCAGCAGGCTGGCAGAGCTCAGGAAATGCCTCTCTGTGATCCGAATTTGGTCCAGAGACAGGTGGTGGAGCCTGGAGGAGGGGGGAGTTCGCATGGGAGGCCCAGCCCAGCTGGCCTTCCTTCTGATGGACTGACGATCTGCACCAGGTCCTCAGTGCGTCTAGATCTCAGCACAGGAGCTGGACCCTGTGAGCCACCCCCATCCCTGGCCAGTGGGAAAGCAGAGCTGACTGAGGGGCCCAGGTCCCCTGGCTCTCTTGTCAGGGAACGTCCTGGAGGAGCCGATGCTCTGATCAGGTCTGCCCTTTCAAGTGGCTTCACGGCCCCAGGAAGTGACTTCCTTTGAGCCGTGCTCCCTTGCTCCCCTGTGTGCCAAGGGAGCCCAGAAATAGTCCAGTTTCATCGGTCCCTGTGTTTGCAAGGCAAGGCGAGGGGGGCTGTGGAGTGGGTGTGCCCATTGTACGGAGGGAGACACTGAGGCCTGGGGCAGGGGCCGGCAGCGCTGCTGCTGTGCAGGAGCCAGGAGGGGGGAGGCGCCTCGGGCAGAAGCTCACAGACTGCGGGCTTTCCTCGTGGATCTGTTTGTGTGCTTGTGAGGCGCCCGGGAGATTAGCCACCGAGCAGAGGTTTTATTTATGATGACGCCTCAAATCCCGCCCTGCTGCCTGTACAACTCGGCGGCCGACGCTGGTGCTGACCCGCTCCCGGGGGTGTCTTAAGTCTCCTAAGTAATCCGTGTTCCAAGGCAGGCTGGTGCAGAGATGGTCCTCTAGGAGGGGGTCAGCTCGGGGCTCAGCCTGGGCTCGCCTTGTCCCTGGTGTGAGAAGGGAAGGGCCAGGCTCGGAAGTGAGGGCTGTCTGCCCGTTTCACCCTCTGTAGTCATTTGGCATTCTTGACTCTTCTTGATTAAAATGGTTGAAATAAAGATCTCAGATGAGCGACACACAGAATTTTAATAACATTCGAGCACTGTTAAGTAGTGTAAGCCTAATGTATATTGCCATTTTTTTCATTAACTTCGATTTAGTGGACATTTACATTTTAATTTGTGATACTCTTATTCTTGAAAGCAGTCACCCTGTCATCTTTAAACAAATGTTCTGTATCTTTTTTTTTTTTTTACTTTTCACTAATTTGAGGAGGATTTCTGATTACGGATTAATGAGGTTTTACTAAGAATAGGATCAAAGCATCAGACTGTCTAGAGCTGGAAGGTTCCTTAGAGATCATCTCACTGTCTTCATTTTGGAGATGAAAAAATACTACATTATTACATGCACTGGCAGACGATCAGTGATTTCTTTTACACGAACAGCTTTGTCCCTTAATATGAAAGAGTTGCAGGGGGTGGAGCCTTCTCTTCTCTTTATTCTTTTGAATTTATTTGACTGTGTTGGATCTTAGTTGCGGCATGCGGGATCTAGTTCCCTGACCAGGGATTGAACCCGGGGTCCCTGCATTGAGAGCGTGGAGGCTTAGCCCCCAGAACACTAGGGCAGTCCTGAAGCCTTCTCTTCTGAATAGAGAGAAATGGGAATTTTCCAAACCGTTTATTGATGTATAAGTTGCAGACACAAAGATGCAGCACTCAGTGGACCTTTATAAAGTGGCAGGAGCCCAGATCAAAAAACCGAGTGTCACTAGCATGCCCGACCCCCCTGCCTCTCCCTCCAGCCACTATCCTGGTCAGTAGAACTGCTCCCCAGGTGTCTGACTACACAGATGAGTTTTGAACTTGATGTTGAGAGGATCGTACGGTATGTGCTCTGCCGTGTCTGACTTTTCCTCCACGTTCCCTGCCCGCCCCAACTACAAGTGGTGTAGTTTATTATTTTTTATCATTGTGTGGTCTAGCCACACGTGGGACTCTGCCTAACTGATCTGATTGATTTGTACCATTGATAGGTATTTTGGTAGTTTCCAGGTTTGGGCTATTTTTAAGTAGTATATCTCTGCATATTCTTTTCTTTTCTTTTTTTTTTTTTTGCATATTCTTTTCATCAAAACCCATTTCTACTGGTTTACAGCCAAGAGTGGAATTGCCGGGAGGTGGAACATGGGTAGATTGCACTTGCGTAGACGTGACCAGTTTTTTAAAGTGGTTGTTTCAATCTCTGCTCCCAGTAACAGTGGTGTGTGAGGGATCTGGATGCTCGTGTTTGTACAAGCACGTGGTGTTTTCTGTCTGTTTTCACCTTCTGGTAGGTGTGCAGTGGTATCTCATTGTGGCTTTGATTTGATTTCGCTGATGACCAGTGACACTGACCCTAGAATCAGGGCTCTAAGTGGAGACTGGATTTCTAGCTCTTCTACTGAGGAAGTTACTCTATGTCAGCCATGGTAGAAGCAGAGAGATGAAGACATATTTCTGGGATGGTGCGTGCATGCTAAGTCGCTTTGGTCATGTCTGACTCTTTTTAACACTATAGACCGTAGCCTACCAGGCTCCCCTGTCCATGGGATTCCCCAGACAAGAACACTGGAGTGGGTTGCCATGCCCAATATCTACCTTCGAGCTTAGACTAGAAACGGCTGCAAGCACCCTGGGGCTGACACTGTGGCTTGTGCCTTTTGTACCAACCTCCCCTTTGGTGGTGAGGGTAATGCTCGGGCACCCTAGTGCCCGGTGTAGACGGGGGATGGTGTGGACCCAAGGTCCAGCTGGAGAGGCGTGACGTGGGGTCTGGAGTGGGCGTGGGGCATGGAGCCCAGGGTGGGCTGGGTTTGGGGTGTGCTGGGTTTGGGGTGTGCATAGGCCTCTCAAACGTGGCCAGCTCTGTTAGCCGCTGGCTCAGCGCTGTGAGCATACCTACCGTGGGCCCTCTGCAGGCTTGGGAAGGGAGGAACTGGAAGCCCGTGGGGCACAGGTGACCCCTGACCTGGAATGCAGGGACCAAGGCTGGGGTCTCCCAGGGTCCTTGGCTGGCATGACCCGAGTGGGCGGGAGAGCCTTATGCTGGACCCGCAGAATCCCCGTCTGGGGCAGTGTGCTGCTGGTCACCTCCTCTGGCGACTGTGGGAGCTCTGGGCATGACTCTGCAGGGTCAGGGTGTGAGCAGATGCCCCAAGAAGGAGTAAAGTCCGCAGCAGCTGTGGCCTCTGTGGATGAAGGTGGGCTCCGGGTGACTCCGCTGCAGGGCCCTGGGGGGCCGTCTGTCGCAAACAGTGCACTAAACTCACTGTAGGAGCTCAAAGACTCCACACACCTTTCAGCTCAGCTGCCTGCGAGGGGCCCCGCACAGTCCTCGGCGAAGACCACTCCCTCTCTCTTTATTATCAAAACAACCCGCATCTCTCTCTGGCATCCCAGCTCCTTCCACACGCTTCAAACCTCCCAGCTGATAAGGTCTTTGTGAAATTGCCTTTCAGGCCCGCCTTCACCTCAGAACCAAAAGAGGGGGTCGTATGAGTGTGTCCCCAGTATGTATGTGCCAGGTATCCTGGGGGCGCTGGGTGGGCAGGCCACCAGCCCTGCCCGAAGCTGCCCAGTGGGTGGCACCAAGGACAGGATTTGCGGTCTCTAGGAACATGTGCGGGACCGAGCGAGAGAGAACGGGAGCTGAGAGCAGGGGGTGCGGGGGTGGTCTCTTTCCACCTCTGTCATCCCCCTGCCTCCCCGTCCGTCTGGGAATCGTCATCACTCACTCAGGCTGTGGGCATCCCGGCTCTCCTCTGATGGATGTCTCTAGGGAGGTTGTCGGGCCTAGTGAGGAACAGGATGTGGGTGGGGAGGATTTGGTGACAGTCAGCTCCCCTCCCAGCCCTCCCCGGCCCGTCGGGAAGCCAAGGCGGCCCCCCTCCTCTATTAGCCAAGCACCTGAGGAGCACATGACTGAATGAGAAGTGGCGCGTGGCTGCCCACCCGCCTCCGCTCTGGCTGGCACGGGGCTGGCGTGCGGATGGATGAGCTCAGGTTTGGACCTGACTCAGGAGGAAGGAAGGGGAAATTCAAGGGGGTGATCTCGAGTGGCGGGTACATGAGGGGTGGGTACCCGCATCCTCCCATCTTTCCTTCCTCGTCCCAGGACCCCCGCCCCCCAACAGGGCTCTCCACGGAGGGTGATCAGACAGAGGACCCTGGCCGCCCTGTCACCTTCTCACAGGTCTCAGTGCCCGCGGGAGCTTCGGAGAGGGTGCCGGCCCTCCACGCGTGCTGCCTTCCCTCTGTAAAGCTGTCTGCCCTCCCCGTAGGGAGCAGTCCTGTGTTCCGGGACTTCAGGATGGGCTGTGGGGAAGGCTGATTGGCTCTGGCTCTCTCTGAGCACGTAGAGGGGAGCACTCAGGGCATCGGGGCAGACAGGGAGCGCCTATGGTTTGGCAGAAAGGTCTCTGGCCTCGAAGCGAGCAGCTCTGATTTCTAGTTCTGGTTCAGAGATTCACGAGTTTGGTGTCATTGGGAGGGTCCCTCGGCCCCAACATCTTAGTTTCCGCACGCGTCAAGTGATGCGTGCCTGCCTTTCAGCCACCCAGAGTGGTGAGAAGGGCTGCCTGGGTTCATCACGGGACAGCCCAGGGCAAATGCAGCCCAAGAGTCACGCGACATCGCTGTTGATAACGAGTACCGTTGTCCTTACGCTCAGGCCATAGGTATCCGGGTACCGACGGGGTTTTGAGCAGTCACAGCTGGAAAAGCTGTGAATCTGAGGGCTGAGGTCAGGCGGGGCAAAGCCCGGCATCTGTGAGGTTCTCCCAGGCCCTCCAGCTCATTGGAGGGTGTGGAGCACAGTGGTGAGCGTGGAGCCCTGGATAAAGGGGGCAGCTTTGAACGTATTTAGAGAAGGGAAGAAGACTATGTCAGCATCACATCCTGGAGGGTGCTGGTCCTGGGGGGAGGGAGGGGAGCCTGGAGGTGGCGGTTCCCTGGGCTTAGGATGAGCCATTGCCTGGGGCCTGCGGGTGGGGCCCTTCTGCCCTCTGTTTAGGAGGGCGAGTGGCAGTGGGAGGGCTGTGATTTAGGAGAATGTCTTGGACAAGGTGTCCCGAATCCCCTGTGTCTTGTCATTTTCCAGCTGCTGTGACCTTGAGCATGTCCTGCCTCCCCTACGTTCTACTTCCTTCATCTGGGGATCACAGTACCTGTCTCACAGGGTCGCCGTGAGGATTGAGTGAAGTCATAGAACAGCCTGGAAATAGAAGGTGCTCAATAAATGTCACTTAAATCTGAATTTCTCTCCCATCCATCTCATTTATGGCTTTTGCTGGGAATATTCCAGAGCCTCTTGACACATCCATGTGTGTCCACGCTGGGGCTCAGTATTCGCCTTCCTTTCTGTGGAGACAGACTTTGCGACCATGCCTGTTTCTTATCAAAAACCTATATTCTCGGTCCAGACCTGCCTGTATGTCCAGTTTGCCTCTGGATATCAGGTAGCGTGGGTTTTGTATGGAACATAGGTTCTTAGGAAGGAACTCAGAGTTCGAAAGCAACTTTATGGGGAAACTTCTAGAAGCAGAGATCTTTTCATAGGTGTCAAAATCCCATTCCTGGAAACGGAATCTAGTGTGTGGATCTGGGTGTCATAGGAAGGGGCTCATCCAGCTGACCTCTGCCCCCAGGGGGTTGGTGTCGGCCCCGTCACATGGCCGGCCTCAGAGGAGCTCACCTGTAGCATAAGACAGGTGCAGCGAGCAGGCCTCTCCAGTGAGCCAAGCAGGGTGCAGGGGATGCTGACATGGAACCCGAGTTGGGCAGAAGGCCCTGCTGGGTGGGGTGCAAGGGGGCCTCAAGGGTCACCAGCACATCCCCGTTGGGTGGGGACTCTCAGATGGTCCTCTGTACAGTCTCTCCTATTTCTAAAGTTCTTCGGCTCACAAAGTCACGGGTTTTCGCCTCCACTTGAAGACTGACAGATGCCTTCGTGTGTTGACAGCCCCCTGGGCTTTCCCACCCTACTTCCCCCTACTGCGCCAGGATCCAGCCCTCCTTAGTGCTTCCACTTCTACAACATCCATCATCTCTTGCCTGGAATATGATAAACACTTCCCAAGGTGTCTCCCTGCCGCTGCCCTTGCTCAAAGGTACCAGGCGGCCCTTTCCTGACTACTGATTAAAAGAGCTGCCTGCCAACCCCACCCCTCATATATTCCTGGTCTCCCCCATCCTTTTCATTTTCTGCTTAGCACATCAGACTATATTTTTCAGTTCTTTTTTTTTCTTATTGGAGCACAGTTGCTTTACGATGTACTGTTGGTTTCTGCGGTACAATGAAGTGAATCAGCTATGTGTTTACATATATTGCCTCCCTCTTGAGTCTCCATCCCCTCCCCAACCCAGCCCTCTAGGTCACCACAGGGCATGGAGCTGAGCTCCTTGGGTTGTACAGTAGCTTCCCTCTGGCTATCTGTTTTACACAGGGGAGTGTATCTGTGTCAGCTCTCTCAGTTCATGCCACCTTCCCCTTCCTCCGCTGTGTTCACAAGTCCATTCTCTACGTCCATGTCTCTATTGCTGCCCTACACATGGGTTCATCAATAGCATCTCTCTAGATTCCATACATTTGCGTTAATATGTGACATCTGTTTTTCTCTTTCTGACTTCACTGTGCATGACAAACTTCTGTCTTTCTTCGTGGTCATCTCCTCGTNGCTGATAAGGTCTTTGTGAAATTGCCTTTCAGGCCCGCCTTCACCTCAGAACCAAAAGAGGGGGTCGTACGAGTGTGTCCCCAGTATGTATGTGCCAGGTATCCTGGGGGCGCTGGGTGGGCAGGCCACCAGCCCTGCCCGAAGCTGCCCAGTGGGTGGCACCAAGGACAGGATTTGCAGCCTCTAGGAACGTGTGTGGGACCAAGCGAGAGAGAACGGGAGCTGAGAGCAGGGGGTGCGGGGGTGGTCTCTTTCCACCTCTGTCATCCCCCTGCCTCCCCGTCCGTCTGGGAAGCATCATCACTCACTCAGGCTGTGGGCATCCCGGCTCTCCTCTGATGGATGTCTCTAGGGAGGTTGTCGGGCCTAGTGAGGAACAGGATATGGGTGGAGAGGATTTGGTGACAGTCAGCTCCCCTCCCAGCCCTCCCCGGCCCGTCGGGAAGCCAAGGCGGCCCCCCTCCTCTATTAGCCAAGCACCTGAGGAGCGCATGACTGAATGAGAAGTGGCGCGTGGCCGCCCACCCGCCTCCGCTCTGGCTGGCACGGGGCTGGCGTGCGGATGGATGAGCTCAGGTTTGGACCTGACTCAGGAGGAAGGAAGGAGAAATTCAAGGGGGTGATCTCGAGTGGCGGGTACACGAGGGGTGGGTACCCGCATCCTCCCATCTTTCCTTCCTCGTCCCAGGACCCCCGCCCCCCAACAGGGCTCTCCACGGAGGGTGATCAGACAGAGGACCCTGGCCGCCCTGTCACCTTCTCACAGGTCTCAGTGCCCGCGGGAGCTTCGGAGAGGGTGCCGGCCCTCCACGCGTGCTGCCTTCCCTCTGTAAAGCTGTCTGCCCTCCCCGTAGGGAGCAGTCCTGTGTTCCGGGACTTCAGGATGGGCTGTGGGGAAGGCTGATTGGCTCTGGCTCTCTCTGAGCACGTAGAGGGGAGCACTCAGGGCATCGGGGCAGACAGGGAGCGCCTATGGTTTGGCAGAAAGGTCTCTGGCCTCGAAGCGAGCAGCTCTGATTTCTAGTTGGAGCACTCAGGGCATCGGGGCAGACAGGGAGCGCCTATGGTTTGGCAGAAAGGTCTCTGGCCTCGAAGCGAGCAGCTCTGATTTCTAGTTCTGGTTCAGAGATTCACGAGTTTGGTGTCATTGGGAGGGTCCCTCGGCCCCAACATCTTAGTTTCCGCACGCGTCAAGTGATGCGTGCCTGCCTTTCAGGAACCCAGAGTGGTGAGAAGGGCTGCCTGGGTTCACCACGGGACAGCCCAGGGCAAGTGCAGCCCAAGAGTCACGCGACATCGCTGTTGATAACGAGTACCGTTGTCCTTACGCTCAGGCCATAGGTATCCGAGTACCGACGGGGTTTTGAGCAGTCACAGCTGGAAAAGCTGTGAATCTGAGGGCTGAGGTCAGGCGGGGCAAAGCCCGGCATCTGTGAGGTTCTCCCAGGCCCTCCAGCTCACTGGAGGGTGTGGAGCACAGTGGTGAGCGTGGAGCCCTGGATAAAGGGGGCAGCTTTGAACGTATTTAGAGAAGGGAAGAAGACTATGTCAGCATCACATCCTGGAGGGTGCTGGTCCTGGGGGGAGGGAGGGGAGCCTGGAGGTGGCGGTTCCCTAGGCTTAGGATGAGCCATTGCCTGGGGCCTGCGGGTGGGGCCCTTCTGCCCTCTGTTTAGGAGGGCGAGTGGCAGTGGGAGGGCTGTGATTTAGGAGAATGTCTTGGACGAGGTGTCCCGAATCCCCTGTGTCTTGTCATTTTCCAGCTGCTGTGACCTTGAGCATGTCCTGCCTCCCCTACGTTCTACTTCCTTCATCTGGGGATCACAGTACCTGTCTCACAGGGTCGCCGTGAGGATTGAGTGAAGTCATAGAACAGCCTGGAAATAGAAGGTGCTCAATAAATGTCACTTAAATCTGAATTTCTCTCCCATCCATCTCATTTATGGCTTTTGCTGGGAATATTCCAGAGCCTCTTGACACATCCATGTGTGTCCACACCGGGGCTCAGTATTCGCCTTCCTTTCTGTGGAGACAGACTTTGCGACCATGCCTGTTTCTTATCAAAAACCTATATTCTCGGTCCAGACCTGCCTGTCTGTGTCCAGTTTGCCTCTGGATATCAGGTAGTGTGGGTTTTGTATGGAACATAGGTTCTTAGGTAGGAACTCAGAGTTCGAAAGCAACTTTATGGGGAAACTTCTAGAAGCAGAGATCTTTTCATAGGTGTCAAAATCCCATTCCTGGAAACGGAAT
Organism: Redunca redunca; assembly: GCA_006410935.1. Lineage (NCBI taxonomy): Eukaryota > Metazoa > Chordata > Mammalia > Artiodactyla > Bovidae > Redunca > Redunca redunca. The sequence goes on from SJYQ01017561.1 coordinate 14,194, forward strand.
CTAGTGTGTGGATCTGGGTGTCATAGGAAGGGGCTCATCCAGCTGACCTCTGCCCCCAGGGGGGTGGTGTCGGCCCCGTCACATGGCCGGCCTCAGAGGAGCTCACCTGTAGCATAAGACAGGTGCAGCGAGCAGGCCTCTCCAGTGAGCCAAGCAGGGTGCAGGGGATGCTGACATGGAACCCGAGTTGGGCAGAAGGCCCTGCTGGGTGGGGTGCAAGGGGGCCTCAAGGGTCACCAGCACATCCCCGTTGGGTGGGGACTCTCAGATGGTCCTCTGTACAGTCTCTCCTATTTCTAAAGTTCTTCGGCTCACAAAGTCACGGGTTTTCGCCTCCACTTGAAGACTGACAGATGCCTTCGTGTGTTGACAGCCCCCTGGGCTTTCCCACCCTACTTCCCCCTACTGCGCCAGGATCCAGCCCTCCTTAGTGCTTCCACTTCTACAACATCCATCATCTCTTGCCTGGAATATGATAAACACTTCCCAAGGTGTCTCCCTGCCGCTGCCCTTGCTCAAAGGTACCAGGCGGCCCTTTCCTGACTACTGATTAAAAGAGCTGCCTGCCAACCCCACCCCTCATATATTCCTGGTCTCCCCCATCCTTTTCATTTTCTGCTTAGCACATCAGACTATATTTTTCAGTTCTTTTTTTTTCTTATTGGAGCACAGTTGCTTTACGATGTACTGTTGGTTTCTGCGGTACAATGAAGTGAATCAGCTATGTGTTTACATATATTGCCTCCCTCTTGAGTCTCCATCCCCTCCCCAACCCAGCCCTCTAGGTCACCACAGGGCATGGAGCTGAGCTCCTTGGGTTGTACAGTAGCTTCCCTCTGGCTATCTGTTTTACACAGGGGAGTGTATCTGTGTCAGCTCTCTCAGTTCATGCCACCTTCCCCTTCCTCCGCTGTGTTCACAAGTCCATTCTCTACGTCCATGTCTCTATTGCTGCCCTACACATGGGTTCATCAATAGCATCTCTCTAGATTCCATACATTTGCGTTAATATGTGACATCTGTTTTTCTCTTTCTGACTTCACTGTGCATGACAAACTTCTGTCTTTCTTCGTGGTCATCTCCTCGTCCTCAAGTCAGAATGTAAGCCGTCTGAGAGCAGGGGATTTTTTATCTTTTTTTTTCCTTCCGGTTTTGTGCAATGCTCTAAGCCCAGTAACTTAGATCGCATGACTAATCTGTGATCTTTAGAAACTATCGTCAGTCTCAGAATTACTGTCCATCCTCTCATCAAGTTTTCCTTGATGCCAATGCCAACCCTGAGGACCCCTTGTCCTGGACGTTCTGGCCGCCCTGCTGTCCTGTCCCCTCCTGCAGTGGGTGCCTGTCCTTCCTGAGTGGTTAGCTATCCATCCCTGCGCTTTGTTTGGGTCGATCTGGTAGGTGTAATGACTGGGGACCTGGTCGTATACCCCCAACCCCTTTGCCCAGCATGGATCTAGTCCATAATAGAAGATGCTCAATAATTTTGTTCTCCATTCCTCTACTGGCAAATGTTTTAATCAGTTGCTGTTGGCAAATAAGTAAAATTCAACCCTGGGGGACTTCCCTAGTGGCCCAGTGGCTAAGAATCTACAGGGGGTGCCAGTTCGATCCCTGGTTGGGGAACTAAGATCCCAAATGCTGAGTGACAACTAAGCCAATTTGCTGCTGCTGGAGAAAAAATGCTTGCACCCTGCAACAAAGACCCAGTGCAGCCATATGTATATATACATACATATATTCAACTCTGAAATGACCTGGTGCAACCACATATACATATATACACACACACACACACACACATATATATACATATAGCATCTCTCTAGATTCCATACATTTGCGTTAATATGTGACATATATACATATATATGTATATATACACATATATATGTGTATATATATATATACATATACATACATATATTCAGCTCACTGGACATGGACTCCAGGAGTTGGTGATGGACAGGGATGCCTGGTATGCTGCGGTTCATGGGGTTGCAAAGAGTTGGACACGACTGAACGACTGAACTCACTGACATATATTTAACACTGAAAATGACCTGGCCCCTTTGAAAGGTGTGCCTTAGGGACTGGACAAGAGGCAGTGGCAGAGGATGGTTGGAGGGATTCTGCTTGGAGGGACATGGAGGGGTGTGGACAGTGCCGGCTCCAGGCTGCAGCTCCAGGAGTGGTGGCCAAGTGACTGGGCTCCTGCATCTCCTTCCAGAATGGCCATTGTCCCCGGAGGGTGAACAGTGCACCTATTCCTTTAAATTTCTGTAGAGGGTGGAAACTGCTCCTTGAGATGGTAAAATACACTGCATGGTCCCGATGGTGTCAGGTAGCTAGTTTATGGGTCCCGTCCTGGTTGTGATAATTCAGGCTAAGCTGGATAATAAACGAAAGTGGGACAGAGCCACAGGATAAACATTGCTCCAGGGTATCTCGGCCAGCACAAAGCACAGGGAAAATACCTCTGGGCTGCTTTTCACTTCTCCTCTTCCTCCCTGGCCCTCTGGCAGTAGCCAGCG
>SJYQ01017567.1:0-29785 GCA_006410935.1 Redunca redunca
GGAGCTGCTCTTAAGGAGAAAATGCTGAGCCTGTTTTTTAATGTGCTAAATTTTCAGCGAAGTCTGAATGGCGGCACTGCTAAGGAGTGGGGAGATGGGATTGGGGACTTCCATAATCTTCTCTCCCTTGGTGTAGACAATGGATGTCTGTGAATTCGTGTATATGAATACAGCCTCAAACCTCCAAACCAAGTCCTCCTATAAAGACATTGAGGAGCCACGTGTGGGTCAAGATATCCCACGGAAATGGCCAGGAGGCAGTTGGAAGACCATTTTGCCTCCTATTGGGAGCTGCTGGGTCCCTTTACTTAAAAGATAGATTCCTTCAGGGAGTTCCTTGGTAGTCTAGTGGTTAGGATTCAATGCTTTACTGCTGTGGCCGTGGCTCAGCCCCTGGTTAGGGGAACTGAGATCCTAAAAGCCATGTACTGTGAGGGCAAAAGCAAAAAGAAAAGATATTCCTCCAAGTGTAAGTATTTAATGTCCAAAAAGAAATCAGTAAGACGATGCAGAAGGCGAGGATGCTCAGCAAACAGTAGCAATCCTTTCAATAACTAAGCAGACTGAATTGGGAGATGTTCAGACCACGTAAAAGGGGCTCTAGGTTCAAGTCAACTCAGTAGTCACTTATGAGAACCTGCGTGGTGCCACATTTTTTCCCTCTCTTGTAAGCCACTTCCCAGACAATGTGCTTTATGCGCTCATAACCTAGAAGCTGGGAGGGGTCAGAGATGCATTTTCCAGATTGGAAAAGTTATAATCATGCATTCCAGAAAGAGTAATATTTACCTATCAGCAAAACATTTCAGTTAAATAAACCTTTTTCCCCCCTAGCATAGTGTAGTCAAAATACTTTGGTAGCTTGACACAAAGTTGTCCTTTTTTAGCCGATTGTCTTGGCATAGCATTAACACAGCCAGAAGTGGGTTAAAATGAAGGGAAGCCATACCATTATTTACCAACACTCCTGGAGATTGTGGCCCCAGGTTGAGTAAGATGGCTTGGCTTTTTCCTCCTAATTCTTGAGAACTCTCCTGACAATTTGCTTAGTGCTCAAACTGACTAAACTCAGCATACTTTAAAGATGAGAAAATAATGCTCATTTTGGAAAGAGACTGCCAATTTGAGTGAAAGTCAAATGTTGAACACAAACTTTGCAATTTCAGAGCCCTCTAAGACACCTCCCTGCTTTATCAATGCCAAGCTTCTCCAAATTGGATCTTCTTAGCTCAATGAGCTAGCCTGAACCTTATCAACCCAAAGTGTAGGTTTCAAAGGATTCTTGTAAAAAACAAAAACTGCTAAACACAGACACACCTCTGAATATTGGTTTTCAAAAATCATGAGTGTTTGAAGCTGTGTTAAGGACAGATAGATGAATAAAACCATGCGCAAAGCAGATTGCGTTTGACTTTGGTTGATGGCCAATCAATTCTAATGTTCAATCTTAGGGCAAAAATGATGGGGGAAGTCAAATATGTTTGTCTTGTTTTGGAATGTATTGACTAATTACTAAAAATATAAAATCTCTACCAATAACATGAGGGCCAAGGCTTGAATTTGTAGCTGCTCCCGGAGGGAACAGGCAGTATAAAAAAAGAATAAACAAGTAACAATGCAGTAATAAAGCCCAGAAACATCACAAAAGGGCTCAGAGGTATAAGGGAAACCATATGAAAGAAAGAGTCAGAGCTGGACACCCTACTGGGAAGCAAACGGGAAACAGGAACGGGGTAGGGAGTAGAATGTCCAGTGAGAGGCCCCAGACAATCACGGAGCTTTTTGTATGTGTTGGTTAAGCTAAAGAATGGCAGGTGAGGGTGAATAGCAAAGGAAAACTCATTTTTCTTAGAGACTGAAAACTGTATCTAAGATCTTGTCATGCCTAGAAATTAAATCTAGAAATAAAGACCCTGACACCTATATAGCTCGGCTCATGAAAAGCATTTGTGAATTTCTTGGGTGCGGTGTTACATAATACTAGAAATTGTGGAAGGCGTAGTTAGTCAGTTTTAAGGTTTAGGCTGAATGCCCATTCTTTCTTTAGTCCTTCTAACTCTAAGGGTGGGAGATTGTAATTAAAGTACAAAGTACAGAAGGCTAAAAAAAATTTAATTTAAAAGCATATTTTTATGACTCTCTCTGTTACTTGTCTATAAAGATGATGTTGACCAGCGGAGTATGTTGAGAGTTTTATATACCTGATGACTTTTAGAAAGTTCAGGGAACTGATCCTTAAAAATGACATATTTTGGACAAGTTATTAAAACTCTGTAGGCCTCACTGCCGTATCTTTTTAGTGAGGGGTTCTAAGGGACAGCCATTTAACTGGATATGTGTGTGTGTGTGTTAGTTGCTCAGCTGTGTCTGTCTCTGTGCGACCCCATGGACTGTAGCCCACCAGGCTCCTCTGTCCAGGGGGATTCTCCGGGCAAGAATACTGGAGTGGGTTAGCATTTCCTTCTCCAGGGGGTCTTCCCAACCCAGGGATGGGATCTGCGTCTCCTGCATTGCTGGCAGGTTCTTCACCATCTGAGCCACCAAAGGAAGCCTTAAGATGTGACTGCAGAAGATGATACTGCCTGCCTCATATTCTCATGAGGGGTGGGAAAGAGAGCCTTTTAGGCTACCTGTACTTGGGGTCACCATGAATCCAGGACTGAAAATTTTAACCTGCAGATTCAGAAACCACACTTTCGTCATTTCACCTGAGGGGAACTGATTCACATAGACTCAAAACAGACTGAGTTGCTGACCAGAACCCCTACTTCATTTACTTAGTCTTGGGGGAGGAATCCATTGCCGAGAGCCTGCCTCCCTCTTGTGGGAAGGGCCTCTCAGAAGCAAGGCTGTATGTGGAGGAGAGAACTGGGCCAGAGGAGTTGGGTCTTCCGTGGAGGAGACAGTTTCAGCTCTGTCTCCTGAGCTGTGAGAGTCTCCTCCTTGCGTCGCCACATGCACCCGGCCCTCCTGTCCCTGAGTCATGCTCCATTTTGCTGCCAGAGTGATCATTTTGAAACCCAGATCTGATCATGACAAAATACACGTCCTTCCCCACCACCTCCACCAGCACCACCACCAGCACCATCACAGCTGCAGTCCCTCTGTGGCTCCCCAGTGCCCAGAGGGAATGAGCCAAGCTCGAGCGCACAGCGCTGGCCATGGGCTGGCCTCCCCAGCTTCATCCCATCACCCCGAAGCTAACGGGCCTGGTCTTTCTGACCACCATGCCTCCTTTTGCCAAAACACCTGTGCAAACCCTATTCCCTCTGCCTGGGACACTCTTTCCTCCCTTCTTCCCCACCTTAGTTCTTACTCAGCTCTCAGCTTAAGAGCCACTTCCTCAGGGAAATTTTTTGTGACCTCTCTGACCAAGTCACATCACTCTAGTACAAGTTCGCTTGGCTCCTGGTCCTGATTTTTGTGGCATAGAGCAAGGATGCCATTTACATTTATCCATTTGAGTATTTGATTAGGCTGTAGGCTCCATGGTGGCCTAGTAGTTAAGACCCTGCACTTCCAATGCAGAGGTCGTGGGTTCCATCCCTGGTCAGGGAACTAAGATCCCACAATGCCATGCAGCACAGCCAAGAATAAATAAATAAATTGGGTGGCTCTGGTGATAAAGAACCTGCTTGCCAATACAGGAGACAGAAGAGACAGGGGTTTGATCCCTGGGTTGGGCAGATCCCCTGGAGGAGGGCATAGCAACCCACTCTGGTATTCTTGCCTGGAGAATCCCGTGAACAGAGGAGCCTGGTGGGCTATAGTCTATAGGGTCCAAAGAGTTGGACATGACTGAAGTGACTTAGCACGCTCACACACACACTCCATGTAGGCAAGAGCAGTGTGTGCTTTTCTGTTCACCATTGTGTCTATCCCCAGCCACCCTGGGACTCAAAAGTGTTTGTTGAAATGAATGAATGAGTGAACGTTGGTAAATTACCTTTCTCAAGTTTAGTAATTCGGGCATTCGTTCAACAGATCCTTATTGAATATCCTTGTTTCCCTGTCTACACTGGAACTTGAGAATCAGAGAATTCTCTTCTTCTAGACAGTGTAGAAACCACTGTGACACAATCTTATTAATTAGCTCATTGTTTTCTTTACTTCAAGCAGGATACCACAGTTTTGCTGTGATATTATCTCACACAAGATGCAGTTAATTGAATGAAACTAGGACCCACCCTTGAAACCCGCCATGGCAACATTCTAGGTTCTCATATAGTTTTCAAAACACGTCCATGTCCCTTATTTAAGGTGCATGATGACCCTATAAGGTTTGCAGGACAGATTCTACAGATTATGGGATGAGACTCCAAGAAATGAAGACATTTGCTCAAGGTGCCTCTGCTTGAGAGGCCCTAATCGCACCAGCACTGGGTTTGTTTTTAACTTCATACCCCAAATTGGGAGAAACAAACTCAGTTCGAGGCTCCAGACTTCACACGCACTGATTACTACAAATTCTATCATTTGTCTCAGTTTTAAAGGTCTCTGGTTCCATGGTTTTCTTATTAATTTGTAATTACTATTTGTATTACTAAGGGGAGGTGGCCTACATGTGAGTGACATCTCTTTAACAGGTCACTCCCAAATCTGATTCTCTAGTGGTGTGTTCCACAATTAGGTTCTGATCACACAAGACTTTGTAGAGTGAATTCCTCATTGTTTTGCCTACTCTTTTTATGTACCTCTTCCTTTCAATTTCTTCAATAGTTTGGATGCCTTCCGAAGGACTAACATTAATGAAAATAGTGACCCCTTGCCTGCGGTGCCTTGTTAAAAGCAGATATTGATTCATTGAGGTCTGTGGGGGAGCCTGGTATTCTGCATTTCCAATAAGCTTCTGGGGGATGCCAATGTTAGTGTTTCCCAGATCACACTTTGAGGACCAAAAGATACTAGAAGCTTTTTTTTTGGCTGCAGCAAGTCTTACTTGTGGCAGCGTGGGATCTTCTGTCTTAGCTGTGGCATGTAGGATCTCGTTCCCTGGTCAGGAATCAAACCTGGGTCCCCTACATTGGGAGAGTGGAGTCTTAGCCACTGGACCACCAGGGAAGTCCCAGAAGCTTTTTATTTTTAACCTTAGGAGGAGGCTATTCTGTGGAGTTAATCTGTTCCCATGCAAAAAAAAAACAAACCTCAAACATTAAAATGTTTTGATTTTACTTTTTATTTTATATTAATCTGCATATTCAAATTTTATTTTGCAAGACATGATATCACTTATATTAGAATTTTTATGCGAAATCAAATGTCTTTTTCTTGTAGATAAAGTGAAAGTGAAGTTGCTCAGTCGTGTCCGACTCTTTGCGACCCCTGGACTATAGCCCACCAGGCCCCTCATTCCATGGAATTTTCCAGGCAAGATTACTGGAGTGGGTTGCCATTTCCTTCTCCAGCGGATCTTCCCAACCCAGGGATCAAACCCAGGTCTCCCACACGGCAGGCAGACGCTTTACCATCTGAGCCACCAGGGAGATCCAAGCACACCTTAAATTAATCAAGCTCCAGGTGTGAATGCATTTCCAGTTTTGCCTTCACTGTGTCAGAAAAAAAAAAAAAAATCTTGACAGTTTTTGGAAGTATTTGTTATTCTGACTAACATTAATGGCTCCTGAAGCCTGAATAATGGGTTGGGCTGAGGAGTCAGGGTATGACTGGGCGTCTCTTGCACTCAAACCTTTCATCATCCAAAGTGAAAAGCCTTTTCTATCAATTACTGATCAAATCCTCATTAGGAGTCAAAGAGACTTAAAATGAAAAACGCGTGTTTAATATTTAGGTAGCACTGGAAATGGCAATATACACCAAAAAGGGTAGGTGGGAAGTGAGGCTAGAAATGCTTCCCTCTAGCCTGTCTGCTGATTCTAGAAGAAGACAGCCAAGATCTAGCCTCGTGGTAGCTGCAGCCACAGACTATTCCCGTGAGCCCTTGTTATTGACTTTATTTATGCTTTGCATTGAGCTTCAAGGTTTTCCATCATAAGGTCAGAGTTGACCCTCTCTTAAACTCAAGAGAGACATCTTTCAGTCCCCAAAGTGCCGTTGTCTTAAGAGTGAGCACAATCAAGACTACTGGGATTGCATTTCTAGGCGTTGCTCAGGTGTCTTCAGATTTGAGAGCTATCCTTTAATGGAAAAACCAGTGTCTGCTAAATTGGGGCAAATGGAGACTGTTTTATCTCTCAACTGCCTCCTGGTGTGGAACCAGGAGGAAGATGGACGAGCTGAGTCTAATGGAAAAGACCGCCTAGCTCCCCATGCTGGGATGAAAAGAAGGATAGGCTATTAAGTATTCCTCTCTGTTTCTGTGGCCAGACTTTCAGTCCTGGCCGACACGTCTCTTGGAGCAATTATGTGAGCACTTCTAATAGGCATCCCATTCCTGTCCTCCTCCAGTCTGTTTAACACAGTGCTTTCTGATCAATATTCCCATATATCAATGCTCACATGACACTCTTATTCAAAACCCTCAGTGACTGCCCATTACCCACATATAAAGGCACACTATTTTATCTAGGTATTTAAGGCATCTTGCATGTGATGTTAACTTGTTTATCTCTCATTCCTCTTCCCCAAGCCTGCTGCTCAAACCAAATTATCCTAAGAAATGACTGCAAGTTACCTAATGGCTCTGTGCCTCCTTCCCCCAATATGGACCAAAATAATAGCCTATATCATTGGGTTGTTGTGAAATAGATGGGTTAATGCATATAAGATGCTTAGGACAATGCCTGGTACATGGAAAGGACCTGTAATGGGTGGCTCCCAAAGGATATGCCCAATATCCTAATTCCTGGAAACTGTGAATATTCTCCCTTATTTGTAAAAAAGATCCTTTGCAGGCATAATTTAAGTCTCAATATATTTCCAGGAGGGGCTTCCCTGCTGACTCAGCATGTACAGAATCTACCTGCAATGCAGGAATTACAGGCGTTGCAGGTTCTTTCCCTGGATTGGGACGATCCCCTGGAGGAGGACGTGGCAACCCTCTCCAGTATTCTTGCCTGGAGAATCCCATGGACAGAGGAGTCTGGTGAGCTACAGTTTGTGTGGTCACAAAGAGTCAGACACAACTGAGGTGACTTAGCACGCACGTACATATTTTCCAGAAAAGCAAAAGGAAGATGAGCTTAAACAGACTAATTCTTCTACTGGGGAGATTCGTATTGAAATAAGTGGGCTATAGTCCCATGCCTGAAAACCTTCCCTTACACGTACGGAGATGTTGGTTATCCTGGTATTTCTCACAGTGGAATTATTCCATTATTTGTTCACACATGAATTTGTTTTCTGTGTGACCCACATAACTCCTTGGATTGGTTGGTGAACTCCTAAATAGCAGAGAGCCAGCTCTGCCTTAAGCTTTTTCCACCTAATGACAATTGTTCTCATGGCTCAATGTGGACCATTCCTTTATTCCCCCTCACCCCCCACACACACAGTTTGAGAATTTAAGAGATTGACCACTAATTACTAATGTGATGCCAGACTGACTTTTAAAAAATTCTCCTTATTTGGGCATATTTTCAAACTTAGAAAAACTTTCAAGGACCGCCCCCCGCCACACACACACACACATATCCTTTACCTAGATTTTATTAACTATTTTATCAACTATTACTAACATTTTATCTCATTTGTTTTAGTGTTTGAACTTTCTCTCTGTTTTGAACCATATGAGGCTAAGTCCCACACATCAGGCTCCTTTAGCACACTAAATTCAATGTACATTTCCTGAAAATAGGAATTTTCTCAACATAACCACAGGGCATTTTTACCAACTTTATACATGAACATCATCCACATTCCAGTTTTGTCAGTTGATCTACTAATGTCTTTTGAAGTATTATCATCACCACCCCCTCCTGCACAGCATCAAGTTTTGGGTCAAACATGCATTTAGTTGTCTTACCCCTTTAACCTCTAATCTGGAACATTTCCACAGCCTTTGTCTTTTATGACGTCGGCATTTTTAAAATAATACAGTTCCCCTTGCCTTTTTTAAAGAAAATAGAACCTTCACATATTTTTGTTTTTGTTTACGCATTCTTGGCTAGAATATTGCAAAATGGATATTCTGTCTTTCTAAGGTTATTACAGCTGAAGGCGCACGATGTCCATCTGCCCTTTATTGGGAATGTAAATTTTTCTCACCCATTAAGTTGTTGATCAAATTGTTTGCTGTATATAATCTTTTTCTCTCTTGAACTAGTAAGAAGTCTCTGGAGAGATACTTTAAAACCATGCAAATATCTTGCTCATTTACATGCCCCCCCCCCGACCTAGATTTCACATCTATTGACAGTTTCTGCCTGATCCCATTTTAATTAGTTAATTTATTATTTGGGGGCTGTGCTGAGTCTTCATTGCCGAGTTCGGGCTTTTCTCTATTTGTGGCGAGCGGGAGTCCCTCTCTAGTTGTGGTGCTTGGGCTTCTCGTTGCCGTGGCCTCTCTTTCTGGAGAGCATGGGCTCTAGGGTGAGTGGGCTTCAGTAGTCACCACTCCCAGGCTCCAGAGCACAGGCTCAATAGTTGTGGCGCATGGACTTAGTTGCTCTGCGCCACGTCGGATCTTACTAGACCAGGTATCAGGCCCATGTCTCCTGCATCGGCAGGTGGACTTTTTACCACTGAGCCACTGGGGAAGCCCTGACCCCATCTTTATTTTGATGATTACCAAACAGTTTTCCAGCTCCAGTAGTCTCTCCATGTCTACCATGCAACCCTCAGTATTCTCTTATGTGTGTGTGTACTTATCTATCTGTCATCAGTAAGGGCATTCCTGAATCCTACTTTTTCAGTGGTTTATAGTTCATCACTCTACTTAATTCTGGTGCTTAATTTGTCCCAGTGGGATTTAGCCAGTGGGACCCCCTTCAAACGGGCTCCTGTGTCATATATTTAACGAAGATGTCTAGATTTTGACTGAAAGGTAAAATATATGACTTTAATGGTTATTTTATGTACCTTAGCATAATAAGTCCATTACTCTTGCCTGGAAAAATCCCACAGACGGAGGAGCCTGGTGGGCTGCAGTCCATGCGGTCGCTAAGAGTCCAACACGACTGAGCGACTTCATTTTCACTTTTCACTTTCAAGCATTGGAGAAGGAAATGGCAACCCACTCCAGTGTTCTTGCCTGGAGAATCCCAGGGACGGGGGAGCCTGGTGGGCTGCCGTGTATGGGGTCGCATGGAGTCAGACACGACTGAAGCAACTTAGCAGCAGCAGCAGCATAATAAGAGAGAACGTAGTATGGTTAAGTTTTAAGAGTCAAAATAGATCCTGGGTCGAGGCTGGCTTTCTGATTTATTGGCAGTGTTTCTTGGGTAGATTACTTACCCCTTTGTATACCTCAGTTTCCTCATGATAGTATGATAATATTAGAACCTACCTCATAGGGCTGTTTCGAGAACTAAGTGAGATAATGTATGTAAACTGCTTACTAAAGGAACGGATCCCTAAGTCCTTGATGCTTGTGGGTCAGTGCCATTAGTTTATTGCCCGTATGACAGTTTGTCCATGGGTTGGCTTGTCTCAGTTCCTCCTGCTACTTCTTACTGCTAGTAGCCCCGATCCAAAAGTCACCCCCAATTCATATCTATCTGTCCTTTTACAACACATATCAATTAATGGAATTGTTGAATATTATGGGTCTCCAGGGATCCAGAGATAATCTCACCCCACTTTCCTTTTGTTGAAAAGGAGGAGTCTGAGACCCTGAGACTTTAGATAGCTTGTTCCAGGTCACCCAGGATGAAAGGAAGAGCTAAGAAGCATGGTCAGTCTTCAACTGTATACGCTATAGGCCATCGCCTATATCTACATATCAAGAGCAACATTTAGGGGCTTCCCTGGCAGTCCAATGGTTAAGACTGTGCCCTTCCACCATAGGGGCATGGGTTCTATCCTTGGTTGGGGAAATACTGTGGCAAAAAAAAAAAGTAACATTCATTTGGTTTCTTTTCCCAGTCAAAGGGTATTATTCAAAGCATCAGTGGGAAAGTATCTCATTTTCTGTATGACTCATCCTCGTTCCAAGATTAACTAACATGCTCCACTTTCATTCTTTGCCTCCCACTCAGTTTCACATCCAGGCAAAGCCCTAAGAGTCTCCTTGCCTTCTCTGCCCCCACTGCCCTCCCCATCCTCTCCCCTCCCCAGCTGCGCTGTTACCTCCTGGCCCCAGACTGTCCAACCATCCTCAGATTCCTCTGACCATTTTTGTTGGACTCTGGTTTAAGAAAAGCATGTCTTCCTGAAATACCACTCTGAGCTATGTTGAAAATAGACTAAAGAAATAGACTTACATTGAAGCAGATGTACAGGGACAAGTGTTTGTTCATATGCTTCCAACATTCCATTAACGTTCCAGCATTATAGCAAAAAGCATGCATTTCTGGACATATACATTTTATTTTAACCTCCTCCAAAAAGAAACAAGAATTAGGGACTCTTCTAACATGTTAGGAAGTTGTTGAACCAAGTAGAACTGGGAATAAATGTGCTATTAGCTGCGGGTTGGGGGAACTTTTTCTTGTGTCAAGATTTTCAATTTGGGGTTTTTTTGAAACACGCTCTGACCTGCATAAGTTGATCCTGCTTACATCAAAATGCTAGTAAAAATGCTGAAATATTTACCGATGGAATGCTACAATGTCTGGGTTTTGTTTCCGCACAATCCATGATGTGGGGAAAGTGGGTCGGGGTATTAAGGAAGCAAGATTGGCCATGAAATGATAAGTGCTGAGTACACGAGGATTCTGTATCTTTCTATGTGACTGAAAGGATCTATATTGAAAAGTTTTTAAATCCTGGTTTAAATTTTCATAGTTTGCTTTCTACCTCCCCCCCTCATTTATTTCTATTTGTTTGTTTTGCTTCTCCCAAATCTGCCCTTTCTTGAAAGCGATCTCTGGCCATGCACCCTTTAGTAAAAGCTTTCTGATTATCTGACTACATCCTTAATCCACTAAAGCACTAATACCATTTTGGCACCCTAAATGAGTGAGTTAAGACTTGTAGCCCCCTAGCCTGGACAGTTTTTAAGGGCAGGGACTAAACCTGATACTTTGGGATAAGGCCTACACTGCATGGGCTAAACCTGGCCTCAGTCAGGACATGATGGACATGCTTGTTGGTAGATTGGAAGAGACTGGTGAAAAGTGTTACAAAAAGTGTCGATGTAAAGAGCAGTCTATTGATTTGTCATATATATATTTTTTTCTTTAAAGCTCATCTCCATAGAGTTTACAATATCTTGTTTCATCTTTAGGGAGAGTTGGCTTAAGAAAAATTCTCCTTGCTATTGAAGCCTTTCAAGTTAGGCAGGGATTCAAGAGCAACTAGTGAATAGTTTACCCCCAAAGGAGACAACGAAATCAAATGCTATGCATGGGAATAAACCTCGAACTCTGTCTGTCTCCTGCTGCACAGTCTAATGGAAGGAGGCAGGAGGGGAGAACATATCAAGGAAGAAAATGTCAGTTTTAAAGCTTTCAAACTTTGCCCAGGGAGCCATCTCGGAACCATCTCGTTTTAGGCTTGTCTGTGCTGGTTTAACGCAGGGTGAGAGCCAAACTCAAAGGGCATCTCTTGGAGATGCACTTCACTATTTCCCTCACACACACTGATCTTTCGAAGTCTTCAAAACTGGTGCTTTCTCAGAGCAGGGGAAGAGCCCCTGCAAAGTTGGAAAGAGTCCAAGTAAAGTGCCCCTTTGTTCCCCCAATGGGGAGCACAGCAAAGTCACCCCTGTGTTGAGACCATCTCTTGTCTGTAAGTCCTCCTGGGAAGGACAAGCCACAGTCGCCCTCTGGATCAGATCTGACTTCAATAATAGCCCTCAGAGTGAGGAAGACCCCTTCCGTCTGCCTAACCTGAAAGCCGTCACTCCGCAGTTTCCGAGGCTGTGGATACCGTCTCACTATCTTCTGTCTTTGCATTCTCACTGATTTGCCTTCAGCCTTCTCTTCTCCAGGGAAAATAATCCTTGAGGAGGATGAATCAGGAAAGTGCAGTGGCCTGGCATTCAGCCAAAGTATAAAAGAGCCAAAAATACAGACCAGTGTGCCTTTGGCTGCAGAAAGCTCCCCACAGGGCCTCTCTGAGTGGGTCTTTCAAGATTGCCCTAGAGCCAACTCTTCAATAGAACAAATGAGGCCTCACATTAGATAAGCCCTGCTCTCTCCATGAAACACTGGTTGGGATGATAGAAAGAGTTGCAGCAAGAGAGTGTTCAGTTAGACTTAAGGGAGAACTATAGGGAAGAACAAACTCGAACCCAGAGGTGAGGAGGTGTTATGAAGCCTATACCCCCAGACAGTCGTTAGTCTCGGCCGGTCCCGCTGGTCACCTGCAGTGAAGCAAGTGAGCCAAATGACCTGAAATCCCTTCCAGCTTTCGTGTCCTTTGATTCTAGAAACCCAGCAAGTTTCCCTTCTGCTGGATTGTACTCTGAACTCCATGTGAGTGACCTTGGCCGGGCTTTAATCACTCCGTCTCTAGATTTCCTCAACTGTAAAACAGTTGCAAGTGGTGGCAAGTCCAAGGGGCCAGGGAGCTGTATGACTTGCAGCCACCAGATTTCTTCTAGCAAGGTGGCACTTTTGAGACAGTCGATAGTGCTGTGTGGCTGAGTCCCAGCAGATAGGCCTGGTGGAGAGAGGTTGATGGAAGCTTTCCGGGGTATCCAAAGGATGTTTTTCTCTAGGAGTAAAGAAATTTTAGTGCACTCTTAAGTGTGCTGTGAATAGGGGACCTTCTTTGTTTGAAAGAGAGCTCTGAGGCATTTACCTTCTCTCCCCGCAACACCCTGAAATGCCTTCTAAACTACAGCATGAGTTAAACACAGGCATGATGCTGGGTGTGTACTGTCTCTCAACGAATACTTTTTTTGTTGTTGTCAAATTTTGGCTGCACAAGTCTCCCTTGTAGAATGAGGGCTCTTCATTGCGGGGCACGGGCTTTCTCCAGCTGCCAAGACGGGCTCTTCAGCTAAGGCGCACAAGCTTAGTTACCCTGTGGCATGTGGGATCTTTTGGTTCCTCCACCAGGGATCAAACCCGGGCCCCCTGCATTGGGAGTGTGAAGTCTTAGCCACTGGACCATCAGGAAGTCCCTCAACAAATTCTTCTTTCTTGACTGTTGTGATGTGTGTCTCCTGCATTCAGTGCAAATGTCCACATTCAAACTCAGGGCCTAGGAAAGGCCAGCAGCAGACAGGCCCCCCTGGGGCGTGATAGCACAAGCGGTGGCTCTTCCTCAACAAAGACTCTGAGCAGACCATAGCTTTGAGAGCCAGGCTTTGTGAACGAGTGACCACAACCACAAACCGCGGGGCATTAAGGGTTCATATACCAGGGTTTCCCTGGCGCACTGGTGGTTAAGACTCTGTGCTCCAAATGCAGGGAGCACAGGTTCAATCCCTGGTCGTGGAACTAAGATGGGCACACGCCCCGCAAGAGAGTTCATGTATGGAAACAGGAAGAGACGTGTCTCACATTTCCCTATCTTGTCTACCACAGTGGAATACAAAAGGCCAGTGGCCTTGTCTTTGGAAATGAGGGACAGATTTGTCTGGCAGCTGTTACCCAAATAGCACAGGTCCGTCTGCTTGGCAAAGCTAGAAGTCACTGATCAGCGCTCCCAGGGGCAGACTGAAGCCACACTCCACTCTCCAAGGTGGCCCCTCAAGTAACGGAAGCCAACCAGGCAGTTTGGGTAAGAATACCCGTGTGTTTGTGCTTCTACTTACGTAGTGAAAGGAGCAGTGGGTCAGTCAGGAAACCTGGCTGCTAGGCCTGGCTCTGACCAATAGTCCTTGCCACCTTAGACAAGTGGCTTTCTCTCTTTCTGGGTCTGGGGCCTCCATCTGCTAATTTAGAAACTCATCGGTGTAATTCAGGTGCTGGAGGTCCCCCCGCCCTCTCACATCCAGACCTACAGGATCAGTCTCCAAAGGGGAGTACTGGATGCGTGAAGCCTGCCAAAGCTCCCCAGGAGGTTCTGACGTGCACGCCAAGGAAGGGACCGCTGGACTGAGACTGGTTCTCCAGGCCCGAGAGGATAGAGGGAGCCAGCGGGTAGCCCCCACAGTGGACAGTGTAGCCCTTAGCCCGGTTTAGGTCTCTCCATCTCCAGGTGCAATCAGGAGGCTCACTGCCTGTTTGTGCAGTTTCTCCAGAAATGTTTGGGACTGGTTTCAAAAGTTTATACTGTCTAATGAAAATGCCAGTGCACTCAAGCCTTGAATACATTAAAAAATAATGAAGATAATTCTGTAATTACCAGACATGACCTCACGAGTTACCCTTATCCTCATGGAATCTGCTGAGGATGCTGCTTCTCCCCTTTTGGATATGTGATCTACAGCCTCCTAAGTTCCCTAACAGGGACCTCTGAGAGAGCCACCTGGCTCAGCTAGATGTGTTGAAAAGGATTACACTCCCCACAAGTTTCTCATCTGAGCAGTTTCCTTTGAAGGTATTACGCACATCTGTGGGTGGCAAGATGAAGGAAGCATTTGGCCAGGAAGCCCAGGAAGGCGCAGACCCTGTCCTCTGGCCACCAGCCCCTCGCCATGAGGTCACCCATGCTCAGAGAGCAAGGTGGCAGCCAAGACTGTGACTCCGGGACGTGGGCCCTGATTGGTCCCCAATGTGGAGCTGGTAGTCTAGGCTGGGCCAAGCCCCTGCAGAGCCCCTCTGACTTAGGCTTGAGGCAGCTTCTTCCTTTATCATTTTTCCATAAGTGCACCCCCAGGTCTAGATCTCACCGTGTCCAGAGGAGAGGAAAGTCCAGCAACAAGAGCACAGGGACATCCCTGTTGGCTAAGAATCTGCACTAACAGCTCAGGGTCTCAGGTTCGATTGCTAGTAGGGGAACTAGACCCTACATGCTACAGCTAAAGGGGGCCTCCCAGGTGGCGCTAGTGGTAAAGAATCTGCCTGCCAGTGCAGAAGAGAGAAGAAACACGCGTTCCATCCCTGGGTTGGGAAGATCTCTTGGAGAAGGAAATGGCAACCCACTCTAGTATTCTTGCCTGGAGAATCCCATGGACAGAGGAGCCCCGTGGGCTATAGTCCATGGGGTCACAAAATGTTAGACGCTACTGAAGCACCTGAGCACTCACACACGCTGCAGCTAAGACACAATGCAGTCAAATAAATAAAAAATGAATAAGTTAAAAAAAAAAAAAGAGCACAAGGAGCAGGACTCCGGGGGCAGAAGGGTGTTTCTGTCACTACAAGACTGCCCAGCCCAGGCCTCCCAGTCTGCAGCAATTCTGACTTGACAGACAGCTGGAAGAGTCCAAAGAAGGAAGGCCAGAGAGAGCCATAGAGAAGGTAGACACTACTTCTCCAGCAGGAGGGAATGTCCATAGAGAGAAAGAAATGATGGCCTACCTTCTGCTTAGAGGAGGCTGGGGTTGAGCTCCCACCAAGAGTGGCCATCCTGTTAAGATCAGAGACTGTGGCTTCCTCCCCTGTTCTCCTAGGATCAGCAGAGTTACTAGCACATGGTGGGTCCTAGGTGCACAGTGATGAGCTCAATGTGTCTCTCTAAAACTCGTGTGTTGGAGCCCTAACCCCAGTGTGATAGGATTTGGAGATGGGGCATTTGGGAGGTCATAAAGGTTAGATGGCAATGGCACCCCACTCCAGTACTCTTGCCTGGAAAAATCCCATGGATGGAGGAGCCTGGTGGGCTGTGGTGCATGGGGTCGGTAAGAGTCGGACACGACTGAGCGACTTCACTTTCACTTATCACTTTCATGCACTGGAGAAGGAAATGGCAACCCATGCCAGTATTCTTGCCTGGAGAATCTCAGGGACGGGGGAGCCTGGCAGGCTGCCGTCTATGGGGTCGCACAGAGTCGGACACGACTGAAGTGACTTAGCAGCAGCAGTAAAGGTTAGATGAGGTATGAAGGTGGAGCTTTTATGTCTCTTATAAGAAAAGACACTGGAAAACTGCCTTCTGTCTCAGCAGACAAAGAGAAGAAGCTGTGGGAGCACACAGCCTGATGGTGGCCCACAGGCAAGCCACGAGTAGACGCCTCTTGTAGCAGTTTGAGAACTGCTTCTTTCAAACCTACCTTGTAGCAGTTTGATCCTGGACTTCTAGCCTGCAGAACTATGAGAAATAAATTTCTTATTTAAACTACCCAGTCTGTGGGATTTTGTTATGGCAGCCTGAGCTAAGACAGTGCTCCACGCATTTTAATTGAATGACTGAAAGACTGAACAGAAGAACAGGATTTTGCTTTCCTTGAAGTTGTAGTAGAGTGAGTATCATACCACATCCTCTGAGATGCAAAGGATGCCCAACTCAAACAGGCTTGAGCAAAACTGGAGAATGTGCAAGTGAGAAGTCCAGGAATTTATCCTGGAGCGCAGCTGGACTGAAAGGCACCAACACTGTCTTCAGGAATGTTCTCTCCATCTGTCTGCTCTGTTTTGTTCTGTGTTGACTTCGTACTCAGCAGCATTTCTCCAAGCTTCTCTGTGACCAGCTTAGCAGCCCTAGCTGAGAGCAAGTATTCTGTTCCCAGGGGCTTCCCAGGTGGCGCTGGTGGTAAAGAACCCGCTGCCAACGCAGAAGACCCAAGAGATGTGGGTTTGAACCCTGAATCAGCAAGATCTCCTGGAAAAGGGAACCGCTACCCACTCCAGTACTCTTGCCTGGAGACTCCCATGGACAGAGGAGCCTGGTGGGCTACAGTCCATGGGGTCGCAAAGAGCTGGACACGACTGCGGCAACAGCATGCACACACTTCACACTGCATTCCTAACAACTGCCACAAAAGTCCGGTAGTTGACTCTCATTGGACTGACTCAGAACACACACCTCCTGAATCCCTCGTGGCTAGAGGGGTGGAAGGTGTGGGTGGGTGATGTGCCTTTCCCTGGGGGCTGTAGGGTCAGCCTCACAGGAACCCCTTGGCTTGCCAAGAGGGAGGATAGTTTCCCCAAAGGCAAACCGGGCCCGTTACCTGAAGAAGGCGACTGGAGACTGCTCAGGCAAAACAAACATGGAAACAGCTGGTGTCTAACACAGGTTGTGTGCGATTGTTATAGGTTGATATGGATAGTAAAGCCAGAAATTAAGATTTTTGTTTATTCATTGCTGTTAAAGTTAATATTGTGGTTAATCTGCTTTAGTTGAAAAAATTGGAAATGTGAAAATGAAAACATGCTTGAATTTCAATCAGTGTGCTTGAATTCTATACTAAAGTCTTATCCAACAGTATCGTTTTAAAAATAACTTTTATCTCATTATGCAAGTTATACATTATAAAAAATTTTTCAGAAAATATAGCAAAGTACAAGGAGGAAAATGACAATCCCTTATAATCCTAAAACATACTAACTACTAAAATTTTCTTCTGAAACTTCCCAGATCATTTTAAAATTTTTATTTATTTACTTTTGGTGGCACTGCATCTTTGTAGTTGCACGGGCTTTCTCTAGTTGCAGAGAGTAGAGACTACTCTCTAGTTGTGGTTTGGGGGCTACTCATTGCTGTGGCTTCTCTTGTTTGGGGGCTTCCTAGGTGGCACAGTGATAAAGAATCAGGCTGCCCATACAGGACATACAGGAGAC
Organism: Redunca redunca; assembly: GCA_006410935.1. Taxonomy (NCBI): domain Eukaryota; kingdom Metazoa; phylum Chordata; class Mammalia; order Artiodactyla; family Bovidae; genus Redunca; species Redunca redunca. Next base: position 17,616 of record SJYQ01017567.1, read on the forward strand.
CCGGATTTGATCCCTGGGTGGGGAAGATCCCCTGGAGGAGGACATGGCAAACCACTCCAGTATTCGTGCCTGAAAAATTCCATGGACAGAGGAACCTGGCAGGCTACAGTTCATAGGGTCACAGAGTCAGACACGACTCAGCACGCACACACGCTCTTGTTGTGGAGTGCAGGATCCAGGCCTTCGGACTTCAGTAGCTGTGGTGCACGGGATTATTTGCCCTGAGGCATGTGGAATTTCCTGGTCCAGGGACAGACCTGTGTCCCCTGCATTAACAGGTGGATTCTTATTCACTGTGACACCAGGGAAACCCCCCAGATTAGTTTTAATTTTATATATGTGTTATGTATCCTGCAATCTATTTTACAGAATGTATTTTAAGAAGCATATTTGAATGTTGAACGTTTTTTCATGTTTATAAATATCTAAAACATTGTTTTTAATAACCACACAGTATAATATTTATTTAACCAATTGGTGGGCTTTGTTTCCAATTTTTCCCTGTTAGAAGCAATGCTCCTGTGGACAACCTTGACCATATAGCTTTACACACTTGTGAGATTATCTCTCTGTGATAAATTCTAGAAGTGAATCTGCTGTGACAAAAGGCACAGGTAGTTTTAATTATGGTGCATATAAAAAATTAGCTGTTTATGTCTTTTGCTTATGTATCTATTTTCTTGTTGATTTAGAAAAGTTCTTTACATATTAAGGATATTATTTCGAATTAAAACTTCTAGAAACAGACCCTGAGACAGATTGCCATGAAAGAGTTTATTGGGGAATGCCCTTGGGATCAAGACCTAAGAGAGGGTGAAAAAAAGCAGGAGTGGACAGAAGGCCCCACTTAGCTGACCCCGTGGGGAGCTCTTGGGATGGAGTGGCCTTTCACAGTCTGTCTTGAGACAAGAGGGCCAGTCTTCATACTCCTTTATCAATCAATCATTGGATGAGAGCTGCCCTTGGGGAGGGGGGATGGCCATGCAAAGTGGCTGTCTTCAGCTGAGGACAGCTGTGGGAGAGGAGCCTAGCTGTGAGCTATTTGACACCTACAGCTAGGGAGACCCCCGGACTGTTGGTGGGATCTGAGCAGTGCACCCCAACATTCGCTACAGATATCTCTGACTGTCATGTATGTTGTAGATGTTTTTCCCACTTTGTCATTTTTCTATTGACCAGTTAATAGTTATTGTTTGCTTGTTTTACTGCTTTAAAAAATGTTGTATAGAGTCGTATCAATTTGGGTTTTATTTCTTTATGGTTTCTGACTTTTATACCATTCTTTAAAAGTCCTTCCCCACTCCAGTACTAATAAAAAATATTCATTTTCCTCCACTAGTCTCATTTTTGTTCCCATTTAAATCTATAATCTTTCTAGAGTTTATTTTGATTCAAGGAGTAAATTAGGTATCTTTCATAATGATAAGGACTAATTTTCCTAACACCATTTATTAAATAATGCATCTTTTCCCCATGGTTTTTAAAATGCCATCTTTAGCAAAACTAATTAACTATTTATGTTTCACTTCATTTCTAGTTCACTATGATGTTCTATTGATCTGTCCATACTTGTACTAGTATAACACTGGTCTATTTGATTTTATATTTCAGTTGTCATACAGTAAAACCCACCCCTTGAAAGGTACAGTTCTGAGTTTCGCCCAATGCATGGAGTTGTGTAACCATCGCAATCAAGATAGAGGAGTTCCCTCATTCCCCAAATTCCCTCATGCTGCCTTTCTGCAGTCAAAGCTCACCACTCCCTTTAGCCACTGGCAATCACTGATGTGATTTCTGTCCCTGTTGTTTTGCCTTTTCCAGAACGGCATATAAGTGGAATTATTCAGCATGTAACCTTTTGAGGCTTGCTTCTTTCATTGAGCATAATGTTCATACAATCCTTCCCCATAGTTGTATGTATCGACAGCTCCTTCCATTTTACTGCTGAGCCGCAGTCCATTGCACAAATGTGCCATAGTTTGTTTATTCATTCCCCAGCTGAGAAACATTAGAACTGTTTTCAGCTTCTGGAGATGATGAATAAAGGTGTTATCAATATTCAGTTTTTGTGTGAACCTAGGTCTTCATTTCATTTGGATAAATACCCAAGAATGGGATTTCTGGGTCATTATTTTTTTTTTTTTGGCTATGTGACTTGGCTTGTGGGATCCTAGCCCCCCAACTAGGGATCAAATCCACCCCCTCATTCCCTCCACCCCCCGCAACCAGTGGAAGCAAGGAGTCTTAACTGTACAGACCACCAGGGAAGTCCCAGGGTCATACTTTCAGCTACCACATACGTACCTGAACATCGCAATGCGTATTCACATATGAAAAGGAAAGTGACTTTTCTATTACCTTATTATTCTTTTTAATCTTTTCTTTTTCTCTTCTTCTTCTTCCTTTATATCCCATTATGCTATTGGCTGGAGTTACATTGAATTTGCTGATTTGCGTAGAAAGCCACCTATTTTAGGTCATGTTACCTCCTACCAGGGCTTCCCAGGTAGCTGAGTGGTAAAGAATCCACCTGCCAATGCAGGAGATGTAGGTTCAATCCCTGGGTGGGAAGATCCCCTGCTGTAGGAAATGGCAAGTCACTCTAGTATTCTTGCCTTGAAAATCCCATGGACCGAGAAGCCTGGTGGGCTACAGTCCATGTGGTTGCAAAGAGCTGAACTCGACTGAGCAACTGAGCACACATACACACCTCATAACAAGGCAACAAATTCCTAAAACTAAACCAAGAGTAGCCTCAAAATCTGATGAATAGACAATTTGTAACTCTGCTAATTGTTCCACTGTTACAGATAAGAGCAAATACCTCTACCCTTAATGTATGTGTACTACCAAGTCATTTCCTTTGTATGCAAGCCAGCAAGACCCAGGTGGGCCTAATTCCTCTGGGTCAGGTGAGCAGAATCAGTCAGTCGAGTACCCTGGAGTCAGGTCACCAAAAAACATAGGTGATCCTCAGAAGCACCACTGATTGTTCTCCAGGGTAGTCCATCCTCTAGAATCTCCTCACTCTGACACATAATTCACCATAAATCACAGGGAAAGCGCATCCCATTAGGACGCTGGAATTTCCAGGTGGGAAGAGTCCTGGAGAACTCCCCAGGCTCTTTGCTTGGAGACAAGATTATATTTGAGACGCGAGGAACAAACATTCTCTGACTTCCTTCACCAATTACTTCCAGTAGGTATCAACCCTCACCATCTGTGTCTAAACCAAAACTTTTGTTTTCAACACACTTCCTCCTCACCTTTCCTTGAAAAGACAGTGGCTAACTCTTGCAAAACTAGACCTGCTTGTTCAAAGCCAGCCCTGAGAGTGGTGCTTTCATTAGGCAAGGCGATGGTAATTATGTTGTTTATCCACTTAGGCACACTGGAGCTCAGCCACCTCAGGGACTTCCTTTTAATTTGTTTGTCTCCTTTTGTTCATTGGATAAGATCAGTGAAATGAGGTGTCTCTTATGGAAGTGCCTGCTCACTGCAAATGCACCAGTGTGGGATTCTCTGGGATTTGCCAATAGTAAAGAGATACAGAGAAGAATCCACACTTCTCACCTGCCCATTGCACTGGAGAAAGCGCAGCTGCTACTCTGCATCAGGAAATAATCCGTTTCTTTTAAGGGCTCACAAGGTGCTCTGATTTCCCAGTGTTTAATCCATTCCATGTTTTTCAACCTACAGTAGTAATCGGTCTACAGCATGGTTATCAAGTAGGACGTTTATTTGGCCATCTATGACTTTGGTGATGGACAGGGAGGCCTGGCGTGCTGCGATTCATGGGGTCGCGAAGAGTCGAACACAACTGAGTGACTGAACTGAACTGAACTGATGACTTTATCTTTTGGGGCTCCAAAATCACTGCAGACGGTGACGGCAGCCATGAAATTAAAAGGCGCTTACTCCTTGGAAGGAAAGTTATGACCAACCTAGACAGCATATTGAAAAGCAGAGACATTACTTTGCCAACAAAGGTCCATCTAGTCAAGGCTATGGTTTTTTCCAGTGGTCATATATGGATGTGAGAGTTGGACTATAAAGAAAGCTGAGTGCTGAAGAATTGATGCTTTTGAACTGTGGTGTTGGAGAAGACTCTTGAGAGTCCCTTGGACTGCCAGGAGATCCAACCAGTCCATCCTAAAGGAGATCAATCCTGAGTGTTCATTGGAAGGACTAATGTTGAAGCTGAAACTCCAATACTTTGGCCATCTGATGCGAAGAGATGACTCATTTGAAAAGACCCTGATGCTGGGAAAGATTGAAAGCAGGACAAGAAGGGAACAGCAGAGGATGAGATGGTTGGATGGCGTCACCAACTCAATGGACATGAGTTTGGGTAAGCTCCGGGAGTTGGTGATGGACAGGGAGGCCCAGCATGCTGCAGTCCATGGGGTCACAAAAAGTCGAACATGACTGAGTGACTGAAATGAACTGAATGCTTTGATTCAGCCCTGGAGTTGAATTGAGCACCTACTTTGGGTTGGAAGTTAGATAGTCTGTGATATTCAGGTTATTTGTGACTGGTTAGAAACTATAGTTTGGAGATTAAAAATGAAGGCTCTGAAGTGAAGCCAGGGATGGAGCCCGGAAAGAGAAGGAGAATGAAGTCCAGTTTCATACATTCTTGTTAATCCAGCTTCTAAACTGTGTGAGCGTGAAGCTCAGCCTTGCTGGCCACAGCAATGGACATCAAGCATTCCTGCCTCTGTTTTAAAGTCTCCTTTCCCTGAGAGCTGATTCATTCTGAGGTCATAAAGCATTTATCTTCCAAAACAGTATATTAATATCTAATTGTGCAATTAAACCGGACCTGTCTAGTTCTGCTTTCCTTGAGTTAAATATGTTCATTCAGCAGAAATGAAAAGGATAAATACAAACAAGTCTTTTTTTTTTTCTATTTAAATGTGCAAGGAGGGGATGGGTGATAATAAAATAAGAAAGGGCACTTGGAAACTATTAAATGACATCCTTTGTGTTTGCACAGCACATTCCTCTGATTTTGATGCCACGATGTCCATATGAAGTAGGTGAATATATGCTTCCATGTTGCCAGTTTACAGATTCTTTCTTTTCTTTTCCTATTCAGGGTCCCAAACTGCCCTTCCCCTTAACCCTCACCTAACAAAAATAAGTACTCGAATATGCTCTATATCATAGCTTGTCATGGATGTCAGCCTTAACAGTCGAGTTTTCACTGGTTCCTTCCTACAAGAGAAGAAGCCTGGGCAACTGGAAAATAGTTGGTAAGTCATCAAAGACCACTGCTGCTTCATCCTTTTGATATTTTGTTTTTGAAATCTTAGTGGATTTTGAAGCTTGGGATATATGAAAGTCTTAAAAACAAAATACAATTATGCTTCAGTTAACTAGGATCAGTGGGAGTTCCGAGGGCTAGTTAGGAGGAGGCAATGATTTAATTATCCCACAATTTTTTTTGATAGCCACCTCTCGCCATGCCAAAGAGCCATGCAATCTGAGCAGGGTCAACATGCTTGCTGTGTGAACATGATTTCAAGACAAGCTTCCAGCCTTCCTTCCAGCAGACTGCCAGACCTTAAGTCTCTCCCTTAAGAGGAAACTATTACTAGAAACAATGACTAGAAAACTATACAAGAATGTCCTCCTAGCAACTGAAGTTTATTGAGTTAACTAATGGTTAACCAGAAAAGCTTATTTGTTTTAGGCTTTGTAGTAGAAAACCATACTTATGTGTTTATTCAGTTCTTGCTTTAGTAGCTAGAACAGCCCTAACACATGTTTGTGAAACGGAGCCAAGTCTGATAGCCCAACCCATGCTGTTGCAGAGGAGGCATTCAACAAATGTTTGATAATATAGTTAATTAATAAGGTAGGGAGTGAAACAAAGACAGTGTTTAATTAGTTCACTAGTTTTCTCTATTCTTGTCTTTATGTAACTGACATGAGGCACAAATTACTTGAACATAATAAAAATACATAAATTTTTATAAGTCCCTTTGCTTGGACTCTATAAGCTTTCAAGGCATTCCTTATTACTTAGGTTCATTTAAAGTCATCATTCTTTTGGAAGAGATATTGTTTTATAGAAATATTTACATTCAAGAAACCTCCAAAAATGTCTCAGGGGCTTAAAAAAGACAATAGATGTGAGTCAGAAAAAGAAGTGGTCATCAAATATTCCTCGAGCTTCTGCTGTGTGCCAGTCTTGGAAGGTTCATTGGTGAGCAGAACAAACACGGGCCCTGCCCTACAGAGGTACAACTGAACATAATATAAACATAATTACAATTTGAAATCTGAGTCTAGTAGCCACCTAAGTGGGATTAGGGGTGCTAATTTAGTTAGGAGGATTGGAGATATCTCTTTAAAGAATAACATTTAAGTGAGACTTGCTACAAGAATAGGAATTAGTTAAGGCAACAAATATTGTCAAGTATTCCCCATAGGGCTTGTCTGATAGCTCAGGTGGAAAAGAATCCACCTGCAATGCAGGAAACCTGGGTTTGATCTCTGGGTTGGGAAGAGCCCTTGGAGAAGGGAAAGGCTACCCACTCCAGTATTCTGGCCTGGAGAATTCCATGGACTGTATAGTCCATGGGGTTGCAAAGAGTTGGACATGACTGAGCAACTTTCACTCACTCACTCATTCCCCATAAAGTGATCAGTCTATGAGAAGATCATGAGGGAGGAAGAAATTTGGTACATCTTGGGAATTTTACAAAGCACAGAGATCAGGAGCAAGGTAAGGCATGGCCAGCTCATGCAGGCCTTGTGGGCCACTTGTTGGGGACTGTTCATTGCCTTTGATGCTTCCAATCCCTTCTCTCCGTCCCCAACACGACCCTGAGCATGTTCCCTGGAGCTGCAGGTGGGGCTGCCAGCCTCTACAGCGAGGAGCTACCTGGGATCTGGTCCCACCCCCAGCTCAAAGAGTGGCTCCTGATTGGTCCAAGCCAATCAATAAACCAGTATTGCTCTCAGTTCAGTTCAGTCGCTCAACGTGTCTGACTCTGCGACCCCATGAATCGCAGCACGCCAGGCCTCCCTGTCCATCACCAACTCCCAGAGTTCACTCAGACTCACATCCATCGAGTCAGTGATGCCATCCAGCCATTTCATTCTCAGTCGTCCCCTTCTCTTCCTGCCCCCAATCCCTCCAAGCATCAGAGTCTTTTCCAATGAGTCAACTCTTCGCATGAGGTGGCCAAAGTATTGGAGTTTCAGCTTTAGCATCAGTCCTTCCAAAGAAATCCCAGGGCTGATCTCCTTCAGAATGGACTGGTTGGATCTCCTTGCAGTCCAAGTGACTCTCAAGAGTCTTCTCCAACACCACAGTTCAAAAGCATNATGATGTACTCTGCATATAAGTTAAATAAGCAGGGTGACAATATACAGCCTTGATGTACTCCTTTTCCTATTTGGAACCAGTCTGTTGTTCCATGTCCAGTTCGAACTGTTACTTCCTGACCTGCATACAGGTTTCTCAAGAGGCAGGTTAGGTGGTCTGGTACTCCCATCTCTTTCAGAATTTTCCACAGTTTATTGTGATCCACACAGTCGAAGGCTTTGGCATAGTCAATAAAGCAGAAATAGATGTTTTTCTGGAACTCTCTTGCTTTTTCCATGATCCAGCAGATGTTGGCAATTTGATCTCTGGTTCCTCTGTCTTTTCTAAAACCAGCTTGAACATCAGGAAGTTCACGGTTCACATATTGCTGAAGCCTGGCTTGGAGAATTGTGAGCATTACTTTACTAGCATGTGAGATGAGTGCAATTGTACGGTAGTTTGAGCATTCTTTGGCACTGCCTTTCTTTGGGATTGGAGTGAAAACTGACCTTTTCCAGTCCTGTGGCCACTGCTGAGTTTTCCAAATTTGCTGGCATATCGAGTGCAGCACTTTCACAGCATCATCTCTCAGGATTTGAAAGAGCTCAACTGGAATTCCATCACCTCCACTAGCTTTGTTCATAATGCTTTCTAAGGCCCACTTGACTTCACATTCCAGGATGTCTGGCTCTAGGTGAGTGATCACACCATCGTACTGCTCTAGTGAGTCTTATTGGGTTAGGAGTGTTCACATGATCTAAAATGGCCCAATCAGATTGCAGAGAGAAGTTTAGATTCCTTGACTGGAAAAACCTTCACTCTTCTGTCCTTCCAGATACTAAGCCAGGGGAGGAGTCTACCCTTACTTAGACGCATCCAGTGCCCAGTGCAGCAGAGAAGTGGACAGAACCTGGACTCTAAGGAACATTACGAAGCTGCCCAAATTCAGCCTGAACTCATCCATGTTTCCTTGTTGGTTAAGATCCTTGAATTTACCAATTCTTTCTTTCTTTTTTTTTTTTTTTGCCGAACACTGTGACTTTTCTCTATTTGAGGATCTTATTTTGTAAAACTATGCTAATGTATCTCACACTTGCCTCAAATTTAATTGGTTTAACAGCATTTAACTGAGAATGATTGTAAGATCAATTTGACATGTGTTTTGTCAAGATGTTCTTGTTTTTCAAACTTGTATTGGCTATTCATGAACCTTTTAATTAAAATTAAAATTTGAATCAGAAAGTAAATTTCCATCAAAAAAAATTCTCAAATTTACTCTTCCCTTAGCATCCCTTGTTTGGACACTACCATCCTAGCTGCCCTATCTCTCTGGTAAATTGTTTGCTGTGCTCTGCTCAGTCGCTCAGTTGTGTCCGACTCTTTGTGACCCAATGGCCTGTAGCCCGCCAGGCCCCTCTGTCCTTGGGCCTCTCCAAGCAAGAATACTGGCGTGGGTTGCCATGCCCTCCTCTTTTCTTTGCTGGGTCTCCTTAAACCATGATTGTTCTGGAAGTTTCCTCTGAACTTCTCTCCACATTTTCTCTCTGGGAGATCTCACCATTCCTATGGTTTCCCTCTTCACTTAAGAGTCTGCTCAACAAGTGTTAGCATTTCCTTATGACATCTCCACATGACTGGTGGTCCAGTTTGAAGACCTCCAGTACACTCTCTGGTAATGCAAATAAATTCCACACTGACGTAGTTTCTCTTTAGACTCCACAGCTACTCCTGATTTCCCGACTTCAGAAATACTTCCTCAAAATGTATATAAAGAGCCAGTGGGTGCCTCCCAGAGCCCAAGAACAGGAAGTACAAGCAGAATGCTGACAGCCTTCAGGGATCCAGGCCGTGGCTCCCAGGCACATTCTCGGAAGCCGTATCTGCACTGGCTAAGTGTTTCTTCACACTGCAGGCTTCTTCCTGTGCTCCTTGCTCCGTGTAGAAGAATGAGGCCAGTAGCAGGTCACAAACTCGCCTATCCTATCTTCAACCTCCCAGAGAGAGACAGACCTCACTTTCTCAGTTCTGGTGCCAAGCTGAGGAGAAGTTCTGATGGACCCACCTCAGGTCAGGTTCCCCTAGACAGGGCTGGTATGTTAGCACAATGGCCTCCACAGTGACTGTGGAGGGATGGTGGGGAGAGGGCAATTCCCAGAAGGAGGGAAGTGTCCATTCCTAGAAATGGGAAGAGGGCTAGGCCGCTAAAACGATGGGGCTCCAGGACAAGGGCCCCTCCCTGCGAGTGAGGGGACCGCTCACAGAGGAGGTTAAGAAGATGGGGCAGGAACTCCAAAATTTTCACCAGGTCAGAGACCTTGTTGTCATTTTTGACTCCTTCTCTGCCACCACCCAACCACTTCCCTCATGTCTAATAAGACACTCTATTTACTTCGTTCAAAATACTTCCTAGTTGCCCCCCGCATCTTTCCTCTTTGACTTTGGTTTCCTGGTTTCAGTCCTCATTGCCTAACCTCCTGCATTCTCTAATGACCCTGTTGGTTTGCCAGACTTTCCCTTCTCCCAACCATTCTACACTCAGGCTAATCTCCCTAAAATACCACCTGGAAGAGGTTGCATCTCAGGGCTGAAACACTCCAGTGTCACCTGGCTGCCTGGGCTTCCCACGTGGTGCTGGTGGTAAAGAACCCACTTGCATGATGCAAGAGACACGAGTTCGATCCCTGGGCTGGGAAGATCCCCTGGAGGAGGGCATGGCAACCCACTCTGGTATTCTTGCCTGGAGAATCCCATGGACAGAGGAACCTGGTGAGCTATGGCTCCCGGGGTTGCAGAGCTGGATGCTACGCAAGCGACTTGGCACTCTCGCACGCACCTGGCTGCCTATAGAAGAAAGTCCAATCGGCTGGCTCATTGAAACGGTCTCCAGCTGTAACCAGCATCCTTGATGCCTTCTCAGCACCTGTGACCACCAAAGTCTTTCCAGGGCATCTCCTGGCCACATACCCAGGGTGTGCTTTTACCCACCCCCAGCCTCATGAGTGGGGCACAAGTGGCTTAAGCCCCGAAATGATGCCCCATCAGCCCAGTCCTAGTGACTGGTTCAGGAAAAGCTTTGGAGATAGGTCCACACCAGCCAGTATATTTTCCAGACCAGCGTCATTGGCTCAGGAAATGGTCTGTGAGCCCAGATGACCCACCAGAGTGACCCATGTCAGGCGGAGGCACGGAGGCCCTTTTTGTTCCTCTTGGATATGAATAGAGAAGCTAAAACAAGTCTAGGTGCTGCTGCCAGCCACCTCTGTTCTCAAGAATATCTGAAAGCAGGGCAATTTGCCTAAAATCAATTTCCTGGAAGCCAATTTCTGAATCAAATTTTAAAATATATGCATTTTCATTGACTGTTTTAAAAGAAAATATTCCTTCAATTATGTTTATGGCAGATTGCCTTGGAGCCAGGCCGGTGGGTTTAGGATGACGCCTCCTTCAGGAGAAGAATGAAAAGGTGCTGATGTAAGGTTGTTGCTGTGGCTTCTGAACTCTGGATCCAGCCTTGCCTGAAGTCTGCGACGGGGTGCCAGCTTTTCCCAAACATGAGCCAGTCCAGTCCTGCTGAGTTTAACCCAGATTTGGCAGGGTTTTCTGTTAGGAGCAACTGGAAGCATCCTGATACAACAATGTATCTTTCTGAACGTTTCCAAATTCTGGTCTATGAGCCTTCTGGATCCCTGACTCCAGTCACCCGTCTTCCCCTGTTTCCCCAGGTATTCCCCAGGCTTTTCCATTGCCAGTACTGTTCTCACGACATCCCTCCCTCCCGGCGCTCGCCTGTCCCGGCTCCTCCTGGCCTTCCAGAGAAGAACCTCTGTCCTCTCCTCAGGCTGCTCCAGACCCCCAAGCCCAATCCTCTCCAGCTGTTTTGGTCCCAAGAATCAGAGACTCATGGAAATCCCTTCGGAAGAAAGCGAGGCGCCCCTGCCCCGGCATGCCTTCCCGTCTCCTCTCAGGCGCCCTGCTGGTTGCTTCTCCTGATGTTTTCTTCTCTGTGTGTCCGTTCTGCTCCCATCTGTTAGCACGGTTGCTGTTCCCTTGTAACATCCACGGACACATGCCCTCCCCGCCGACCTGGGTCCAGAGCCCTGCTTCTCCCTGGGGTGGGGCTGGTATTCTTTCTGCTTCTGCTCCTTCAGCCACTGTCTCACTTTCGCCATGGATCCAATCCAGATTTCCTAGAGAGACTCTGTTGGAGTAAGCAGTCTTACTTCCTGGGGCATGCTGGGTCCCTGGCTAGCCTCAGCTTGGCCGGTTACTGGTCCTGATGCTGCGGACCAGTGACAGGTTGTATAGTCCCCTTGTTCCCTTCCATAGTGATGAATAGTGTTCAAGTACCCGGGAGCTGGGAACTGAGTTGTTCCCACCACAGCAGTTAATCCTGAACCCCCTGTGCTGGCAGGTCCCCAGTGATACTCCCCTGTCTAAGGTGACGGTGCCCTGCCCCCCCAGCTCCCTGCTGGGGGCCAGCGAGGCAGCAGGTTGTCTAAGGGCCACGTGAATGCTCCCAACCACCTCCTGAGGCAGAAGGGGCAGGTTGGTCCACTTGAAAGATGGAGAAGTGAATGCAGAAGACTTCTTTGGGGGTCACACAGGTCTTGCTGATTGCTGGGAGGTGGGGAAGCACCAAGGTCACTTCCAGGTCCAAGGCTCGCCTCCCTCTGCCTGTCTCCCATCAACCCCACCCCAGTAGACCAAATGCCTCCTTCATTACCCAGACCCCTGCTCATCACTCTCATTCTGTCCCCAGAGGCTTCTGAGTCCTGACTTGTACAAAAAAAGCGGTGGAGGAAAGGGGAAGAGCTGGAGGCCAGAGGGAGGTGGACGGGGAAGCTGGCGT
>SJYQ01017570.1:0-45283 GCA_006410935.1 Redunca redunca
GGTGTGTATGGCTGTGTGTGTGCACATGCGCTGGCTGGAGTCTTGTCTGTCTGTCTGTCTGGGGAGTTGGCCCCTGAGTGCTTACGGTGCGGCGGGGCCTGGATACTACCGCTGTCTGTCTGAGTGCAGCCCTGGGAGGGTGCCGCATGGCTCTGCTGTCGGTACATACACGTGCGGGAACGTGAGAGGAGGGTGACCCCCCGCCCAGGAGTGTGTGCCCCCCTGGGCGGGGACCGCAGAGGCCGCCACTGACCAGTGTGTTCTCCTGTGGGTGGAGCACCAGCTGCTCGCCCTTCGCTGCCATCTCCTCTTCACCCTCCTGCTTCCAGCCGAGGGCCCGGTGGCTGCGGCTTGCCCCCTCTTGAGAAACGGAGAAGGGCTTGGAGACCAGGAGCCGGAAGTAGTGAGGGATTTCCGTGGTGTTGGTCAACTTCAGGTGGCGGGTGGTCACCAGCTCATTCAGCACCTGGCAACCGCAGGAAGGGGGGGACTCAGACTGCTAGGCTCTGCCCCCGGAGGGCCGGTGGGGGGCACCCGGGTGACACGGGAGGGCAGGGCGGCCGCACACTCACCCCGGCGCAGGGCTGCTCGGGGATGAGGTCGCTGGCCTGCTGCCAGAACACCACGCTGCCACCGTAGTCCCACTCCACGCTCAGCCTGCTGGCAACAGCCCGGGATGGGCCTCGGGGCCTCACCTGCCCCTGGCCGGCCCCACCCTCCTATGCCCATCCTCTCATTCTCAAGGCCCGGGATAGTCCCCAGCAGCGCCCAAGGAGGCTGCTCCCCACCAGGGGCAGGAGGCGGGCCAGGTGGCCCTGTGGACTCACTGCGCCGGCCTGACGTAGCCGTGCAGGTCCAGCCTCACGGGTCCCACAGCAAAGTCCTGCAGGCGGCGCCTCCGGCCCGGAAGCTCCCTCTCCACCTACCAAGCCCAGGCCCCATCACTGGAGTCCTGAGGGGTGGGGCGGGGTGGGGCGGGGGGAAGCCCTCCCCAGGCCCAGGGCGCTCACCTCATCGTCCAAGCTCAAGAAGCCCAGGGCATAGCCGACGCACTCCACCTTGTGCAGGACGTTGGGGCCCAGCACCACGGGTGTGAAGGAGATGTGGATGGTGCTGCTGCCCCCCGCAGGGACCACCTGGCAGGCACAGCAGCCTCAGCGCTGGACAACCGCACCCCCCCCAGCCTTGGTCAGGGGGATGGCTCCCGGAAGCTCCCAGCCCCACCCACTCACCACCTGCTTGGGGCTGATGGAGAACAGGTGGTCAGAGGGCACACCCTCATACCCTTGCAGGATGACCGAGACGATCTTCTGGGGGGCGCCGGCACTGGAGCTGCCCTCGGCCTATGGTCAAGGGAGTCGCCGAGGCTCAGTCTGAGACCCGCTGACCCGGCCCAGCGGCCCACCCGCCACCCCTGCTCACAGGTGGGGTGGCTTCACGGCTGGACTCAGACTCAGAGGGACTTGGGGACCAGAAGGAGCCGCTGCTCTCCGGGGTGTCGGGGTACAGCAAGTCGTTCCCAGCGTGGTCATGTAGTGGGAAGGGCGGCCCGTAGAACACCAGCAGCTCCAGCAGCCGGTCCTCCCTATCCTCTGGAGAGTAGGTCTCCCAGTCCAGGCGGATGTCTGGGGCAGATGCAGGATAAAAGGCGTGAGGAGTAAGGAAAGAGCAGATAACTCCTGCCTGGGCCTCACTCCCTGCAGGCCCCAGAGGCCCGCAGCTCTCCCAGACAGGCTGGTGGGGGCCTTGTTTATCAATGTCACTTCCAGGCAATTCTCGTTTCAAGTCTACAGGCTTATGCCATTGGCTCCATCACCCTTTGTCCTCCGGATCCCGAGACCAGCTTTCATGTCCAGATGCACAAATCCAGGCCTCCCTGTGCTCTCCCTACAGCCGCTTTTCCTTCTGGCTTATTTGCTGACTTCCCGGCTCCTCCCACCCGTACAGCCCCTGCCTTCTCCCCCTCCATCCTTTAGCTCCCAGCAAGCGGCACAGGGGCTGCTGGCTGAAAGGAAAAGGTGTGCTCTGCAAGTTCTGCCCAACACCAAGTGAATGTGGCCAGGGCGGGCGTCTGGCCCGGGCACAGTGGAAGACACCAGGTTCTAGAGGCAAGGGCAAGTCCTGGCCTCAAGGTGGAAATGGCTCTGACGACCCCTGACTGGCTTGGCCACTCCTCACCTTAGCCCTTGAGGTCCTCTCTCCGTACCTCAGGCCCGCTGGACTCCAGGGTCCAGGCTGTGGGCCATCAGCTGCCCTCCCATCCTGGCCCCCACCTGGCAGAGCCTGAAGCAAGAGCCCCAATTTCTCTCAAGCGTCTCACCACAGGGGCTGGAATTATTCAGGCGAAGGATCCGGGTGACTGGGTCTCCTCCAGAGACCCGGGTGCCGAACCTGGAGGCAGGGGACCAGGATCAGCGCACACCTCACAGGCCAATTCACCTCAGAGAGGAGGGCCGGGGCTTGGGCAAGGAGGAGGCCCATAGTGGTCTGTCTTCACCCCGGAGTCATAGAGCCCCAGGGCTGGAGGCCCACCCCAACATGACCCCCCAGTGAACCGTGACCCAGGGCTGCTCACTGGCCCAGTCACCCGCCTCCTCACGCTCCAACCACCCTGACCAACTACAGAAACCCCAGTGAGGGGTCCCAAGCACGGCCCTGACCTCGGGTGACACTGACCACTCACTCCTGTCCCCCCAGAGCCCTCTGAGACGTGCAGATCATGGCCATGCCCCCGAGGCCTCTCTCCTCTGGGGCAGCGCTGGCCCGGGGCTTTCGTGCTGGGTGGCACCAGGTGGCACTGGGCCCAGCTGGGCAGCAATGAGCTGGTGTGGACAGCTGGGATGGAGGCCAAAGGGTTCCGGGGTTAGCGGAGGGGAGGTGGGGAAGGAGCGGTACCTGATGACGGGCTCCCTCTGGGTCTGGTCAGTGGTGTAGTGGGGGGTCCTCTGGGAGCTGATGGGGCAGCCCACCACCGCCATGTGTACCGGGATGACTGCTGGAGGCAAGTCTCCCACCTGCAGACACACACCAATCTCTGTCATCCCCCGCTGCCGCCACGTCCCCAAGGCGCCTCATCCCCTCCTCCAGCCAGCCTAGGGTCTCCACGTGTGACCAGTCTCCCAGCCTGATGGCCTTGGCCTCTTATGGCTCTTTGGATGAAATTTCTTCATCTTTTAAATGGAAATAGTGATCATTTTCTCTGCTAGTCAAAATCACTTATTTTTAAAAATTTAACATAGACTGTATTTCACCCATAATCCTATCCCACCCCACAGCATGACTCACTGTTAGTATTTCAGTTAGAACTGTCTAGACAGACTTGTGTGCATAAAACAGATATAAATGAGGGGCATTCTGGGCATGCTTTCGTTCTGGTAATCTTTTCTTTCTTTTAACCACATACGATAATTTTACTGATGAAGGTTTACGGCATTGTTGAACTGGCTGTGGGAATCCCAGGGTATGGATGTAGCCTAACATTTTATCCAATCTTCTCCTGGTGGACACATGTCTACACTGTCTCCTTTTTCTCCCCCTCTATTATAAACAATGCTGGGAAGAAAAAGAAGCCTGGTGTGAAACTTGTTTGTTCGCGTATCCACTTCTTTCCTTGGGGTGACTTTAAATGTGCATCCCCAGCGCCCTGCACAAGTGCCTCTGAGGGGCACACGTTTCCCAGCAGCCTCACTGTGCCCATGGGCACCCATCCCTGCACCTCCATCGACAATTTTAAACCTTGCTCATCTCACAAAACCAGTATTTCCGGGTGCCTTTCATGCTCACTTCTTTTTTCTTCGCCATGTCATGCAGCTTGTGGATCTTAGTTCCCAGAGCAGGGACTGAACTCGGGCCCCCTGCCATGGAAATGCCGAGTCCTAACCACTGGACCACCAGGGTCTTCCCCTTCTTTAGTTAGCAGTGCTGATGAAATACTTCTCATGTTCACTGGCCATCTCCAGCTGTCATTCTTGAACAGCCTATTATGACCCTCTGTCCCTTGAGATGCTTGTGCCACCCCCTCTTATTGTTAAGAACTCTTTGTATATTAAGGTGATCACCGCTTGGTCATTGGATAGAGCACAGTTTAAAGCAAATAACTACCATAACTCACCTGTCCAATTTACTAAATAGTTGAAGAAAATCTGCAATAATTAAATGGCATAGGACGTGGAACATATTACACCCCTTCATCCTAAACTAGGCACTCCCTACTGGGGTGGTCTGCTGTCTTCCTCATCCCTGTACACAGTCCAGGGGACCACACAGGAACCTGTACATATAAGGTCTCAGTTCATGCTGAATGACGGAGTCAGTGAATGGGCTGACAGGGAATGAACGACGGCCTCACCAAGGCCTGGGTGAGGCTGTGGCTCTGGGAGGCCATGCCATCTCCATGCTTACTGCCCACTGTGGATCTCAGACTCTGGCCAGGGCAGGCAGCCCATCTGACTCCTCAGCCCTCCTAAGTATGGTCCCAGCCTCAGGGGACTTCATGGGCAAAGATGTGGGTGCTTCTGCTCACGGGACCCTTCCTGCAGGAATCCCAGGGCTGCTGGTCAATGCAAAGGCCATCCCGAGCTCAGCAGGCATCACCTTTCTACTTGGTGAGACCTGTGAGGCTGAGGGCTGGGTGTTAGAGGAGAGGGAGCCTGCAGGTGGGGGCCAGGGTGGGGGTCCCTGTGCCCCAGGCCCCCCGCCTGCCCGCCCGCCTGCCTGCGCTTACCGTGCAGACAAGACTATCCCAGTACTCCCCCCACATGTTGGCACAGGCAGTGAGGTCGATGCTGAGCTTCTGGTGGGCACCCAGCACGCCCCAAGAGAGGTGGGGGAAGAAGGCTGCTCCTTTCCCGTGGGACAGCATGCTTTCCATAAACTCTGCAATGAGACCCAGGAATGGGGAGGAAGCCCACCCCCCCCACCCCGCCCCAGGCAGGAAAGAGGTCCCAACCCTCAAGTGTCAGTAAAGCACTGAACCAGACAAGCCACCCTGCAGTCTCTCCCTGGTCCGCCTAAAGAGACCCTCCTGCAAGCCTGGGGTCCAGGGTCCAGCTCTCTCACCACCATGAGGCCAAGTGGGAGCCCTCACTCCTAAGCCACCAGCCACCACCCATCCCAAAGCCAGACCCTGTGCATAGGCCCTCTTCCTTAGCAAGAAGGTGGCCGTGTTCTAAAGAGCAGGGGCTGCCTAAAGAGACCCTCCTGCAAGCCTGGGGTCCAAGGTCTAGCTCTCTCACCACCATGAGGCCAAGTGGGAGCCCTCACTCCTAAGCCGCCAGCCACCACCCATCCCAAAGCCAGACCCTGTGCATAGGCCCTCTTCCTTAGCAAGAAGGTGGCCGTGTTCTAAAGAGCGGGGGCTGTTCGGTGGAAGCCATGGCCATTTCAGGGACCCGGCTAGAAAGGACGCTGAGGAGTGACTCTCTGGCCAGGGTCCCCTTCCTGCAGCAGGTGGCCCACATCCTCAAAGACCCCATAAAACTCTGCTCTGACTGGGCCTGGGCTCTTACCCCACTGCTCACGCTTGGCCAAGAGCTCCCGCATCCGTGCCGTCTTCAGCAAGGCGGGAGGCATGTCAGGGCTTGACAAGAGGGGTACGGAAATTGCATCAAGCCATCTAGGCCCTCACCCAGACCTCAGCCATCTCCCCAGGCATCCAGCATCCCCCTCTCCCCCGGCTTTCCAGCAGAGGAAGGTGGCCCTGCTTCTCCTCCCATGGAGAGCCGGTCAGGGCTCCTCTTCACCTCCACCTGTGGTCTTCACTCCCTTGGCACCCTACCACCTGAAGCATCTCAGCGGCAGGCTGCCTGCCAGTCTTAACAAAATCAGGAGTGCTCCAGGGCAGGGACCCCTGACCCGCAGGCTCTGTGCCCTGGTGACCCCAGGATGCAGACTCAGTCCAGACTCCCAGCCTTTGCCCAGCCTTCTGCAATAGGCCGTCTCCAGTCTCCTGTGGACATCTATCCCGCCATTGCACATGCTAACTTTCTGCAGTTGACAAATTCATGGCTAAGGAACTGTTCGTGGCAGCCCCCACTCCCAGCAGTCCGAAGTTGCCCCTCACTGCCCCTACCTTAGGAGACCTGAGGGGAGGTGTCTACAGTGGGGTGCTGGCAAGCTGAGCTAACTTCTGGGATATAAATACTTCCAATGGGACTGATTGCAAGCTACAGCTTTGCAGCATGCCTCACTCCCCCTCTGGCCACGGTTGCCTCCACCTACAGTAACTTCTTCCTCATCCAAGGGCCTTAGGACCGCCTGGTCTATCCAAAGCCCTTGCCTTGGCAGCCCGGGCTGACCAGAAGGAGCCACACACCCCGCTTTCTTCTCAAGGCCTGGGAGGCAGGCAGGCAGGGGCCCCTACTCCTTGCGTTTCCCCACATCTACCTGAAGACACTCTCCTCCGGCAACTCACACCCGCTGAAGCCACATGGAGGCCCAGAGGGGGCAAGCCCGGGCTGCATCCTCCCTGGGAAGAGTCACTGAAAACAGCTGGACTTACGGGCTGGGTTTCTGGCTCAGGCTGTTCACGGGGCTCCCGAAGTACTCAAACTCGAGGGTGAAAGGGGTCTGCATTGGGGAGCAGTTGGTCAGGAAGAGCTGGCGGGTCACGCGGGTCCGCAGTGGCACTGCTGAGCCGAAGTCCAGGTGGAGTGTCTTGGGGTGGCCCGGCCACAGCTCTGTGCTGGGAGCACTGCCCAAGCCCGTGGGCACTAGTTACATGCCACCCTCAGCCCTGCCCAGCTGGCCACCTTGGGCTGGAGGTGCCCAGCTGCCCCAAAACCAGGCTTTAAGCCCTCCTCGCGAAGCCAGCCACCCCACAGATGCACCCTCCATGCCCAGACGGGTGTCCCCCGCCACCAGCTCTCCCAGGCCAGGGGCAGGCCGGCATGTTTCCCAGCTGCCCAGAGCCCTGTCCCCTGCTGTTCCCCACACCATGAATGCCCGGCCTCTGGCATATGGAGAACGACCACCCCGAGGGCAGGGATGGGGCCAGCGGGAGGTGGGGGGGTCTCTCCCCACAGAGTTTATGAGGGGTTTTCTCCTGGCTGTGGGAATCAACTGGAAGAGGCTGGTTCCACAGCGAGGCCGCTCCTCTGAACGGCTGCCCCAGCCCCCAGGCCCAGCCCTGGGCTCACCTGTCCTCACTCTCCTCCTTGGAGACGCCGATGGCTACCTGCAGTCCCCGGGGTTTCCCTGAGATGCCCAGAACCAGTGGCTCCCTCATGCCTGACACATCACAAGGGAGGGCCAGGTCGGTCACCGCTTCCTGTAGGAAAGGTCACCGGGGGCGTGTCACCATGGGTAAAGCCCAGGGTGGGCCTTGGCAGAGGGGCCTCAGATGGCCTCCTGTGGCACAGGGGGCAGCTGGGAGGGCTCAACCCAAAGGCCTTGTCCAGGCTCATCTCTGTGGAAGGGCTCCCAATGCCTCCAATGGGCCACCATCCCCAGACCCTCAGGAGGCCTGGCCCCTTCCTCAGAGATCCTGGCTGTGACTCAGCTCCCAACATCTGGGCATGCCCGCCTGAAGGAGACCCCCGCCAAGCAGATCTCGGGAGAAGCTGCACATCTATTCCGATGAAGCTGCTATCACAGAAGTCAAACCCTTCCTGCATGAGGTCTGCTCTGGGCCAGCCCAGGGCCCACTCATCTGTGACCCTCGAGCTCAGACTCAGCTGTGCAAGAAAGCCCACGTCTCCATGCTCCCCAGAGAGGTACTGGGACCTGGGTCTGTGAGTCCCTGTGAGGAAGAAGCTTCTTTTTCCATAAGAACTACAAACAGATAGCTGGTAACCCCCCAAGGACTGAGCACATTCTGCCCGATGGCCTTCCTGTGGGCTGAACCCAGGAGAAGCTGTGTCCTTCTTCTGAGGAACCGGGGCACTGCTCAGATGCCCCTGGGGCACCCAGCACAGGGGCATCTCTGGGCAGGTGGAAAGGTGGGCCCACCTGTGCCACAGAGGATGGCTGGCGAAGGCTAAGGGTGGTGCTCAGGAGTTTCAGGGCCTACCCCAGCCTGCTCCAGCCTTCCTGATCCTGTGTTCCTGAGAGCAGGCCCAGCAGGAATGGAGCCCCAGACCCCAGTGCAAGAAATCTGTTCCCTGCTTGGCCCAGGACAGGGGTCTGAGGCAGACCTCCAGCTGGCATGGATGCAGACAGCCGGGGGCCTCCTCAGGCAATGCAGCCCCTGGCTTCACACTCACCAGGGTATGCGCAGTCAACTCCAGGCTGAGCTGGCGCTCCTCGCTGGGGCCCAGCGTGCCACGTCTCGGGGAGACTTTCACTGTGCAGACATCTGCTTGGAGCCCCAGGAGCTGGCAGACACATGGGCAGGTCAGGGGCTGGGCTTCCAGGATGGACCTGGGTCCTGACAGAGGGATCAGGACCGCTGCATGCTTTGGGGAGGCTGCTGACTGGGGGCCCTCAATGAGCCCGGCAGGGCATGGTGCTCCCAGGTGGGGATAAACCACAGGTCCCTTCTCCTCTCCTTGCCCATGCTAGATGGACCTCACGCCTGTCAGGGGCTTCCCTGGGAGGCCCAGCATGATGGGGAACAGTGGGTAGCTGGTTTTGATGCAAGGAGACATGGCCTCATCTCCCCTGGCACACGGGGCAGGCTACAGAGTCGGCCCCTGGAGGCAGTGATCTGTTCTGGGTGGTGTCTGGGGGGCTGGATGCCCCTCAATATGGGCCTCTGGGGTTGAGAGCTGCAAGGGTGGAGCCCGATGGAGTGGGCTCACGTACCTTGCCCCAGTGGAAGTGGGTGGGCAGGAGCGTGCCATTGACGAGTGTGATGGCCATCTTGGTGGGCACGCCCAGGTAGAGGTTGGGGACCTCCACCTGGCTGCTCTGCAGGTACACGTAGGGCTCCTGCACCTCAGCATACACGGGAAGGTGGCTGGAACATGGGGGATAAAAGGCATACTCATCAGAAAAGAAGAAGTAAAACCTACCCATATGCATGTGACATGACCGTCTTTGTAGAAAATCCCAAAGAATCTATAATAAAGACTCTTAGGACTAATGAGTGAGTCAGCAAAGTGATGGGCTAAAAATCAACACATAAAAATCAATCACATTTTTTTGGGCTGCACCAGGCAGCTTGTGAGATTTTGTAGTTCCCCGACCAGGGGTCAAACCTGCTGAGCCCCCAGCAGTGAAACAGTGTAGAGTTTTAACTACCGGACGGCAGGGAATTCCAAACTCAATCACATGTGTACAGGCTAACAAGGAACATGTAGAAACAGAAGTTAAAATCCCACTGACAATTACTCAAAAAAGTGAAACAGGCAAATCTCTAATTAAACACATACAGAAGTTGTGTGCTGAAAACTACAAAACACTGATGAAAGAAATCAAAGATGACAATAAATAGAGAGGCATAAATCACAGTCACAGGTTAACAGACTCAACATATATGCCAGTTCTCCCGAAAATGATCTATTAGGTTTAACACAATTCTTATCAAACTCCTAGCCATGATTTTTGTAGATATAGACAAGTTTATCTGAAAATTTATATAGAAAGATAAAGGACACAGACTGAAGATTAACAAAGTGGGAAATTAGTCTACTGGATATTAAGACTTCCTATACAGCTACATCAATCAAGGGAGTATGTTACTGGTAGGGAGATACACAGCAAATCAATGGAACAATGTTATAAACCTAGAAACAGACCCACCCAAATATGTCTGAGGGTATTTTTTTCCTTATGTAAGGAATGGGGATAACATGTATTTTGCTTTTAATTTTTTATTTTGAAATAACTGTATGTTCCCATGCAGCTGTAACAACAACAACAAAAGTACAAAGGGATCCAAGTATACGCTTCACTCGATTTCCCAACAGTAACAGCTTGCATAACGACGGCACCACGTTACAAGCAGGAGACCGAGATGGATACAGTCCAGCAGTCTTATTCAGACCCCACGAAGCTGACATGCACTAACCTGTACTTATCTCTACACAATTTTATCACATGTAGATACCCGTGACACCAACACAGTTGAGACACAAAATAGTTCCGTTACAAGGATGTCTTCATGCTATCTTTTCTTTTTTTAACTTTCTCCCCAGATCCATTTTTTTGCCATAAATTTCTGAGTTTTGTTCACTTTGTTCAATAATTAAGGACAAAAAAACCTCTGCCATCTAAGTCACCCTGGCAATCTTCAAGAGTATCAAATAAGAATGGACTTCCCTGGCATGCTACTGGTTAAGACTCCACATTTCCAATGCAGAGGGCACAGGTTCAGTCCTCCTTGGGGAAGATCCTACATGCTGCAAGGTGCAGCCAAAAAGTGGAAAAAAAATCTGAAAAAAAGAATATCAAATAAGAAAAAACTTGTCCCTGTAAAAGCTGTAAAATATCTTTGAAAATGAGGCTTAACTGCAGTTACAAACATCTAACTACAGAGTCCCAAAATACATGAAGCAAAAAATGATAGCATTGAAGGGAGAAACTGATCATTCAAAAATAATGATTAGATGGCTGGGCAAAAAACACACGAAAAATAATTCACTAATTATTAGGGAAATGCAAATCAAAACTACAATGAGGTGTCACCAATCAGAAAGGTCAAAAAGTCTACAGACAGTAAATCTCTAGAGAGGGCATGGAGAAAAGGGATATACTGTTGATAGGAATGGAGACTGGTAGAGCCACTAGGAGGCTACTTAAGAAACCAAAAACAGAACTGATCCTGCAATCCCACTAGGGCTGCAGAAAACCATGAATCAAAAAGATACGTGCAATAGAAAGGACATGGAAGCGAACTAGATGTCCATCAAGAGAAGTGAATGGATACTTGTATACAGGAGAATGGTACTCAGCCATAAAAAGAACGAAGTCGTGCCATCTGCAGCAACACGGATGCCAGAGAGTGTCCCACTGAGTAAAGTAAGCCAGACAGTGAAGGAAGAATATATGATGTTGCTTACAGGTCAAATCTTAAAAAAAAAAAAAAAAAAAAAGACTACAAATGAATTTATTTACAGAACAAAAGTAGAGTCACAAATGTAGAAAACAAGGTTAGCGGGGGATAAGGAGTGGGGGATAACTGGGAGACTGCGACTACTTTAGATAAAACAGGTAACTAGTAAGGCCTGCTGTACAGCACAGGGGCCTCGACTCAGTACTCTGCAACAGCCTACATGGGAAGAGAACCGAAAAAGAAAGAGTGGGTATATGTATAACTGACTCGCTTTGCTGTATACCTGAAATTAACACAACACTGTAAATGTAGATATTCCAATAAAAATTCAAAAAAATAAAGGTTAGAGATTTCAATACGTCATTTTAAATAGTGGACAGAACAGGGAGCTCCTTGGTGGTCCAGTGGTTAGGACTCTGTGCTTTCACTGCTGAGGGCTCACGTTCAATCCCTGGTTGGGGAACTAAGATCCCAGAGATTGCACGGTGTGGCCAACAATAAATAAATAAATGGAAATATGTGTAAATTAAACAACACACTCCCAAATAAGCATGAAGTCAAATAAGAAATAAAATTTGGGTTTAAAATACAAAAATCAGTGTAAAATACTACATTAATTTTAAAAAAGGACAAAGGACATGGTCATTTCAAACAATGCAGAAAAAAAACATTCAATAAAATCTAACATTCTTTCATGAGGAAAACCAGCAAACTAGGAACAGAAGGAAACTTCCTCAACCTGATAAAGCATACCTACAAAAAGCCTACAGTTAATATTGGACTTAAAGGTAAAGACTGTTTTCCTTTTAAGATCAGGAACAAGGTAAAGAGGTCCAGACACTGACTTCATCTGTATATTTTAGAACTAGGGTGAGGATTCCCACTCTTGCCTCTTCTATTCAATACTGAAAGTGAAAGTGAAGTCGCTCAGTCGTGTCCGACTCTTTGTGAGTCCATGGACTATAGCCTACCAGGCTCCTCCCTCCATGGGATTCTCTGGGCAAGAGTACTGGAATGGATTCCCATTTCCTTCTCCAGGGAACCTTCCTGACCCAGGGATCGAACCCGGGTCTCCCGCATTCCAGGCAGATGCTTTAACCTCTGAGCCACCAGGGAAGCCCACTGAACTGGAGTATTATTAGGTCCACTAGGCAGGAAAAAGAAAAGAAAGGCAGATGTAAAATTATCTCTAAATGCAGATGACACAATCTTCTATTTAGAAAACCATTAGAAGTAACATATCAGCAAGGTTATAGGGTACAAGGTCAAAATACAAAAAACTATTTGTATTTCTACACACTAGCAATGAATAATCATAAAGTGTGATTAAGAAGACTCTGTTTCCAAAAGCATCAAAAATGACACAATCCTTAGAAATAATTTTAACAAAAAAGTATAAGACTTACACACTGAAAATGACAAAACATCACTGAAAGAAATTAAAAACAACATAAATAAATGGAAAGACATCTTCCTGTTAAAGGATGGGAAGACTTAATATTGTCAGGAGGGCAATACTCTCCAGACCAGACATGCAGATTCAATATACTCCCTATTAAAATCCCAGCTCGGTCTTTGTAGACACTGATAAACTGCTTCTAAAATTCATACAGAAATCCAAAGGACCCAGAATAGCCAAAACAATCTTGAGAAAGAGAAATGAAGTTGGAGAATTCATACTTCTTGATTTCAAAACTAACTCAAAATGGATCAGAGACCTAAGAATAAGAGCTAAAAGTATAAAACTCTTAGAAGAAAACATGCGAGTAAATCTTTCTGATATTAGGCGATGGTTTCACAGGTATAACACCAAAAGCATAAGCAACAAAAGAGAAAAATACATAAATTGGGAATTCAGCAAAATTAAAAACTTCTGTGCTTCCAAGTACACCATCAAGAAAGTGAAAAGAGGGACATCCCTGGTGGTCTACTGGTTAAGAATCTGCCTGCTGACGTAGGGGACATAGATTCAGTCCCTGGTCTGGGAAAATCCCACATGCCATAGGGCAACCAAGCCCCTGCAAGCCCATGTGCCCAGAGCCTGTGCTCCACAGCGAGAGAAGCCACAGCTGGAAGGAGCCTGAGTCCCGCAACAGAGAGCAGCCCCCACCCGCTGCAGTTAGAGAAAACCCGTGCACAGCAACAGAGACCCAGCGCAGTCGGAAATAGACTAATAAATCACACACACACACACACAAGTGAAAAGACAATTCTCAGAATGGGAGAAAAGACTTGAAAATCATATATCTAATAAGAGACGAAGCCAGGCTTCAGCAATACGTGAACCATGAACTTCCTGATGTTCAAGCTGGTTTTAGAAAAGGCAGAGGAACCAGAGATCAAATTGCCATCATCCACTGGATCATCAAAAAAGCAAGCGAGTTCCAGAAAAACATCTATTTCTGCTTTATTGACTATGCCAAAGCCTTTGACTGTGTAGATCACAACAAACTGTGGAAAATTCTGAAAGAGATGGGAATACCAGACCAATTGACCTGCCTTCTGAGAAATCTGTATGCAGGTCGAGAAGCAACAGCTAGAACTGGACTTTGAACAACAGACTAGTTCCAAATCGGGAAAGGAGTACGTCAAGGCTGTATATTGTCACCCTGCTTATTTACCTTATATGCAGACCATATAATGAGAAATGCTGGGTTGGATGAAGCACAAGCTGGAATCAAAATTTCTGGGAGAAATATCAATAATCTCAGATATGCTGATGACACCACCCTTACGGCAGAAAGCAAAGAAGAACTAAAAAGCCTCTTGATGAAAGTGAAAGAGAAGAGTGAAAAAGTTGGCTTAAAACTCAACATTCAGAAAACTAAGACCATGGCATCTGGTCCCATCACTTCATGGCAAATAGATGGGGAAACAATGGAAACAGTGAGAGACTTTATTTTTTTGGCCTCCAAAATCACTGCAGATGGTGACCACAGCCATGAAATTAAAAGACGCTTACTCCTTGGAAGAAAAGCTATGACCAACCTAGACAGCATATTCAAAAGCAGAGACATTACTTTGCCAACAAAGGTCCATCTAGTCAAAGCTTTGGTTTTTCCAGTGGTCATGTATGGATGTGAGAGTTGGACTGTGAAGAAAGCTGAGTGCTGAAGAATTGATGCTTTTGAACTGTGGTGTTGGAGAAGACTCTTGAGAGTCCCTTGGACTGCAAGGAGATCCAACCAGTCCATCCTAAAGGAAATCAGTCCTGAATATTCTTTAGAAGGACTGATGCTGAAGCTGAAACTCCAATACTTTGGCCACTTGATGTGAAGAACTGACTCATCTGAAAAGACCCTGATGCTGGGAATGACTGAAGTTGGGAGGAGAAGGGGATGACAGAGGATGAGATGCTTGGATGGCATCACCGACTCAATGGACATGAGTTTGAGTAAGCCCCAGGAGTTGGTGATGGACAGGGAAGCCTGGCGTGCTGCAGTCCATGGGGTCACAAAGAGTCGGATACAACTGAGCAACTGAACTGAACGGATAGCTACAGAAAAGAAACACGTCACAAACAAAAGAGGTTGGAACAGGTGCATCCATCAGAGACCAAGTTAGTGATCTGCAGGGCCAAGGACGTATCCCTGCAAGGAGAAAAACCCGAAGAGATAGAGTATACAAGGAAAATGCTTAACTCCATGCACTACAGATCCAGCAGATTTGTGCTGGGCTATGGTAGCTACTGTTTTTACTGTTTTACTGCAGATGGTGACCACAGCCATGAAATTAAAAGACGCTTACTCCTTGGAAGAAAAGCTATGACCAACCTAGATAGCATATTCAAAAGCAGAGACATTACTCTGCCAACAAAGGTCCATGCTTTCCCAGTGCTTCTTTTGGAGCCAGATTCTCCCCACTGCGGTGTATGGAGGGGGCAGGGACCAAAGAGATCCAATCAGATTATATCTCTGGAGAAAGTGTTTTCATTCTTCATGGAGGTTATTAAGTTGGAAGTCTGTGAGCTTGGAGCTCTAAGTGACCCAATTCCCTGGGGGCACTGTGGCCAAGGGCCCCTGCCAATAGGGGAGAGAAAGGCCAACAAAGGTAGAGTAGCTGTGTTGGAAGGATGGATGCGGGAAGAGGGAAGTAGGGTGGAGAAGGAGCAAGAAGCAGAAGCCCAGACAAGAGGCTGGAGCCCCTGGATTGGGCAGGGCAGGAATGCCCAGGTACGTGAGCCAACAGTTCCCCCTTCCTGCCTAAACTGTTATATTTCCGTCACTTGCAACTGTGAATATTCTGACTAATACAAGGCCCTTTATGAAGAAAGCATACAGATAAGAAAGGAAATAAGAAAAGATTGAATAAAAGGCATTGACGCTCCCTGTGGAGAAAACAGACTTAACCTTGTGTAAGGGCCAGGAGGAACCATGCGGTTACAGTTGAGTGTGAAGAGACTCATCCTGAGACCCATGACAGTAGTTGTGGGAAAGAACTTTTGAACGAGACTCTGCTGGGACTTTCCTCCTGTTGCTGGTTCAAGTACAGCCTGAGGGTTTGGGGTGATGGGTAGTCTCATTGCCTGCAGGTCAAAGTATGAAGTGGCACATTCTCTTCGGAGGATGCATCAAGAACTCATGAGGATCTAAAACAAGCAGTTAGGTGTTTTTATAACAAAATACATGGTGAAACAAGCACAAAACACACACACAGTTTAAATATATATATATACAATTAAAACAATAATAATGAAAAGAACATCTGTGTTCCACCCTTGTCCAGCTTAAGAAGCAAAATACTACCGCCAGTCAATTTAAGAAAATAAATGTTATGCTTCAAAATAGTTTGAGAAGGGGTGGGAAGAAGTGGGTGAAGCATGTGGATGATACAGTATGTGCAATGGTTTGATAATTGTTGAAGGTAGATGATGGATACACCAGGGCTCATTATAGGCCTCTCTGAGGGTAAAGCAACTGGAGATGTATTCCCTATGGACTGAAACTCCAAAACGAGACTAGCAGGACAATTAAGGGAGGAGGCTGGGCCCTGCCCAGACCACATACTTTTCATTCCTGAAGTCAGGAGACCTCCCTGACCACATAGGCACAGAAAGGCTCCTTGAAGGTCAAAGGGGAATGATGCTAAACTACCATTGAGCCCTGCCCGGAGCACATAGTTCTCATTCCTGAAGTCAGGAGACCTCCCTGGCCACACATGCACAGAAAGGTTCCTTGAAGGTCAAAGAGACGCGTGCAGGCACATGGAAGGATCCTGAGATACAGAAAATGTGAACCAGGCACACCAGCATGATCGGCCCCAGGAAACCCGGAAGAAACGCCCCATAAAAGTAACTCAAGTCTTCATGAGGGCACGACTCAGCAACTCGGGACTCGCCCCGAGTCTGCCCTTGTGTCTGTCCACACGTACTGTCAGTTCAGTTCAGTTGCTCAGTCGTGTCTGACTCTTTGCGACCTCATGAATCGCAGCACGCCAGGCCTCCCTGTCCATCACCAACTCCCGGAATTCACTCAGACTCACGTCCATTGAGTCAGGGATGCCATCCAGCCATCTCATCCTCTGTCGTCCCCTTCTCCTCCTGCCCCCAATCCCTCCCAGCATCAGGGTCTTTTCCAATGAGTCAACTCTTCGCGTGAGGTGGCCAAAGTACTGGAGTTTCAGCTTTAGCATCATTCCTTCCAAAGAAATCCCAGGGTTGATCTCCTTCAGAATGGACTGGTTGGATCTCCTTGCAGTCCAAGGGACTCTCAAGAGTCTTCTCCAGCAACACAGTTCAAAAGCATCAATTCTTCGGCACTCAGCCTTCTTCACAGTCCAACTCTCACATCCATACGTGACCACTGGAAAAACCATAGCCTTGACTAGACGGACCTTTGTTGGCAGAGTAATGTCTCTGCTTTTGAATATGCTATCTAGGTTGGTCATAACTTTTCTTCCAAGGAGTAAGTAAGTACACGTACTGTACTTTTACTAAACACTTTACTTACTTCACTACTTTCCATCTTTGTGGAAATTCTTTTCTCAAAGATGAAGGACCAGGGCCCTTGTCACTGTAGTGGCTAGGATCTGGGGCTTTCACCAATGCAACCCGGGCTCAGTCTCTGGCTGGGAACCCAAGCCCCATTCCAACTTGTTCCAGACCAAGGTCAGCAGTGTTCAATTATACTTTCCTATTAATATTTTTATATATTTAAGAAATTTTCCATCAGAAAAGAAGGAAGGAGGGAGGGAAGAAGAGCATCAGGGAGGGAATATCATTAACAGCCTACAAAACCTCCAGTGTGTTCCACCCAGAATACTATGGTATTTCGTTCATTTTAAAATGCCACCTATTTCTGTTGCTGTTGTTCAGTCGCTAAGTCGTGTCCAACTCTGCAACCCCATGCACCGTAGCATGCCAGGCTCCCCTGTACTTCACTGTCTCCTGAAGTTTGCTCCAATTCATGTCCACTGAGACAATGATGCTATCTAACCATCTCATCCTCTGTCACCCGCTTCTCCTTCTGCCTTCAATGTTTCCCAGCATCAGGGTCTTTTTCAATGAGTCAGCTCATCACATCAGGCAGCCAAAGTATTGGAGCTTCAGCATCAGTCCTTCCAATGAATACTGAGGGTTGATTCCCTTTAGGATTGACTGACTGTTTTGATCTTCCCTGCAGTTGAAAGGACTCTCAAGAGTCCTCTCCAGCACCACAATTGGAAGGCAGCAGTTCTTCAGCACTCACCCTTCTTCATAGTCCAACTCTCACATGGGTACACGACTACTGGAAAAACCATAGCTTTGACTATATGGATGTTTGTCGGCAAAGTGATGTCTCTGCTTTTTAATATGATGTCTATGTTTCTCATAGTTTTCCAAGGAGAAAATGTCTTTTAATTTCATGGCTGCAGTCACCATCCACAGTGATTTTGGACACCAAGAAAATAAAATCTGTTTTTCATTCCACTATTTCCTCTTCTATTTGCCATGAAGTGGTGAGACTGGATACCATGATCTTAGATTTTGTTGAGTTTCAAGCCAGCTTTTTCACTCTACTCTTTCACCCTCATCAAGAGGCTCTTTAGATCCTCTTCACTTCCTACCATTAGAGTAGTATCATCTGTGTATCTGAGGTTGTTGATATTCTGCCTGGAAATCTTGATTCCAGTTTGTGATTCATCCAGCCCAGCATTTCACATGATGTATTCTGCATAAAAGTTAAATAGGCAGGGTGGCAATATACAGCCTTGGCATACTCCTTTCCCAATTTTGAACCACTCTGTTGTTCCAAGTCCAGTTCTAACTGCTGCTTCTTGACCAGCATACAGGTTTCTCAGGAGACAAGGTGGCATTTCCATCTCTAAGAATTTTCCACAGTTTGTTGTGACCCACACAGTCAAAGGCTTTCATATAGTCAGTGAAGCAGAAATAGCTGTTTTTCTGGAATTCCCTTGTTTTCTCTATGAGCCGGCCAATGAATATTGGCAATTGGATCTCTGGTTCCTCTGCCTTTTCTAAATCCAGCTTGAATATGTGGAAGTTCTCAGTTCATGTACTGGTGATGCCTAGCTTGAAGGATTTTGAGCATAACCTTACTAGCATGTGAAATGAGCACAATTGTATAGCAGTCTGAACATTCTTTGGCATTGCCCTTCTTTGGGAATGGAAAGAAAACTGACCTTTTCCAGTCTTGTGGTCACTGAGTTTTCCAAATTTGCTGGCATATTGAGTGCAGCACTTTCACAGCACCATGTTTTTAGGATTTTAAATAGCTCAGCTGGAATTCCATCCCCTCCACTAGCTGTGTCTGTAGCAATGCTTCCTAAGGCCCACTGAACTTCACACTCCAGGATGTATAGCTCTAGGTGGGTGACTACATCACTGTGGTTATTTGGGTCATTAAGACCTTTTTTATACAGTTTTTTTGAGTTGCTTTTATTTATTTTACAATATTGTATTGGTTTTGCCATACATCAACATGAATCCACCACAGGTGTACACGTGTTCCCCATCCTGAACCCCCCTCCCACCTCCCTCCCTATCCCATCCCTCTGGGTCATCCCAGTGCACCAGCCCTGAGCGCCCGTCTCATGCATCAAACCTGGACTGGCGATTTGTTTCACATATGGTATTAGACACGTTTCAATGCCATTCTCCCACATTATCCCACCCTCGCCCTCTACCACAGAGTCCAGAAGACTGTTCTATACATCTGTGTCTCTTGCTGTCTCGCATACAGGGTTATCGTTATATAGTTTTTCTATATATTCTTGGCACCTCTTCTGCTTCTGTTAGATCCTTACCATTTCTATCCTTTATCGTGCCCATCCTCGTGTGAAATGTTCCCTTGACCTCTCCGATTTTCTTGACGAGATCTCTAGTCTTTCCCTTCTATTCTATTGTTCACCTCTATTTTTTTTTTTGCATTGTTCATTTAAAAAGGACTTCTCTCTCCTTGCTATTCTCTGGAACTCTGCATTCAGTTAGGTTTATCTTTCCCTTTCTCCCTTGCCTTTTGCTTCTCTTCTTTCCTTATCTATTTGTAAAGCCTCCTCAGACAATCACTTTGCCTTCTTGCTTTTCTTGGGGATGGTTTTGGTCACTGCCTCTTGTATGCACCTTCATCCATAGTTCTTCAGGTACTCTGTCTACCAGATCTCATTCCTTGAATTTATCCATCACTTCCACTGTGTAATTGTAAGGGATCTGATTTAGGTCATACCTGAATGGCCTGGTGGTTTTCCCTACATGCTTCAATTTAAGCCTGAATTTTGCAATGAAGAGTTCATGATCTGAGCCACCTGGATCTGAAGCTCCAGGTCTTCTTCTCACTGACTGTATAGGGCGTCCCCATCTTCAACTGCAAAGAACAAAATCAATCTGATTTTGGTATTGACCATCTGATGGTGTCCACATGTACAGTCATCTCTTGTGTTGTTGGAAGAGGGTGTTTGCTATGACCAGCATGTTCTCTTGACAAAACTCCATTAGCCTTTAACCTGCTTCACTTTGTACTCCAAGGCCAAGTGTTACTCCAGGTATCTTCTCTTGACTTCCTACTTCTGCATTTCAATCCCCTATGATGAAGAGGATATCTTATTTTTTGGTGTTAGTTCTAGGAGGTCTTCATGGAACTGTTCAACTTCAGCTTCTTTGGCATTAGTGGTTGGGGCACAGACTTGGATTACTGTGATACTGAATGATTTGCCTTGGAAAGGAAGCAAGATCATTCTGTCATTTCTGAGACTGCACCCAAGTACTGCATTTAGGACTCTTTTGTTGACTACGAGGGCTACTCCATTTCTCCTAGGGGATTCTTGCCCACAGTAGTAGATAAAGTGTTCATCTGAATTAAATTCGCCCATTCCTGTGGATTTTAGTTCACTGATGCCTAAGATATCGATGTTCACTCTTGCCATCTCCTGCTTGACCACATCCAGTTTACCTTGATTTATGGACCTAACATTCCAAGTTCCTAAGCAACACTGTTCTCTACAGCACTGGACTTCACTTTCAGTGCCACGCACATTCACAACTGAGCGTCGTTTACGCTTTGGCCCAGCTGCTTCATTCTTTCTGAAGTTATGAGTAATTGCTGTCTGATCTTCCCCAACAGCATACGGGATACCTTCCAACCTCAGGGGCTCATCTTTCAGTGTCGTATCTTTTTGTCTTTTCATCTGCTCATGGGGTTCTTGTGTCTCTAATACTGCAGGGGTTTGCCACTCCCTTCTCCAGGGGGCCACATTTTGTCTTGGGTGGCCCTGCACAGCATGGCTCATAGCTTCACTGAGTTATGCAAGCCCCTTTGGTGTGACAAGGCTGTGATCCATGAAGGGGGCCACATATACACTCAACTTATATTTGACAAGAAAGCCAAGAACACCCCAAACAGACATTTCTCCAAAGAAGACAGAGATGGCCAACAGGTACATGAAAAGCTGCTCAATGTTGCTAAGTATTAGAGAAATGCTAATCAAAACCACAAGGAGGTATTACCTCACATCAGAATGGCTATCATCAAAAAGTCTACAAACAGTAAGTGCTATGGAGTGTGTAGAGAAAAGGGAACCTTCCTACACTGTTGGTGGAAATGTAAATTGCTGCAGCCACAATGGAAAATATTATGAAAGTTCTTTAAAGGATAAAAATAGGGCTACCATATGATTCAGCAATCCCACTCCTGGACATGTATCTTGAGAAAAGTCTTACCTGAAAAGATACATGCACCCCCAACATTCACTGCAGCCCCATTTACAATAAGCAAGCTAAATGTCCATTGACAGATGAATGGGTAAAGAAGATGCGCTACATATATGTAATGGACTATTACTCAGCCATAAAAGAATTAAAACATGCCATCTGCAACAATGTGGATGGACCTAGAGATGATTACACTAAGAGAAGTCAGAGGAAGACAAATATATGATATCACTTATATGTAAAATCTAAAAAAAAAAAAAAGATACAAATGAACTTAAAAATCAGAAACAGACTTACAGAGATAGGAAACAAATTTATGGTTACAAAAGATGATAGTGGGGGTGGAGTGCAGGAGGAGGATAAATTCAGTTCAGTTCAGTCACTCAGTTGTGCCCGACTCTTTGTGACCCCATGAACCACAGCACGCCAGGCCTCCCTGTCCATCACCAACTCCTGGAGTCCACCCAAACCCATGTCCATTGAGTTGGTAATGTCATCCAACCATCTCATCCTCTGTCGTCCCCTTCTCCTCCTGCCCTCAATCTTTCCCAGCATCAGGGTCTCTTCCAATGAGTCAGCTCTTTGCATCAGGTGGCCAAAATATTGGAGTTTCAGCTTCGACATTAGTCCTTCCAATGAACACCCAGGATTGATCTCCTTTAGGATGGACTGGTTGGATCTCCTTGCAGTCCAAGGGACTCTCAAGAGTCTTCTCCAACACCACAGTTCAAAAGCATCCATTATTCTGTGCTCAGCTTTCTTTATAGTCCAACTCTCACATCCATGCATGACCATGGGAAAAATCATAGCCTTGACTAGATGGACCTTTGTTGGGAAAGTAATGTCTCTGCTTTTTAATATGCTGTCTAGGTTGGTCATACACAGTACTATATATTAAACAGGTAAACAGCAAGGACCTACTATACAGCACAAGGAACTATACTCAATATTCTGTAGTAAACTATAATGGAAAAGAATCTGAAAAAGAATATATATATATAAAAGAATATACACACACATATATGTATATATATAACTGAGTCACTTTGCTATACACTTGAAATTAACACAACAGTGTAAATTAAATATTACTTCAATTTAAAAAAACACCTAATGGGGAAAGGACACTGTCTTCAACAAATGGTATTGGGAAAAGTGGATAACCACACGTAGAAAAATGAAATTGAACCCTCATCTTATACCACTCACAAAAACTAACTTGAAATTGATCAAAGACTTAAACATAAGACCTGATCCTTTTACTATAAAACACCTAGAAGAAAACACAGGGAAGAAGTTCCTCGACATCTTGAGGAATGTTTTTTTGGATCTGACACTGAAAGTACCAAAAAACAGTAAGAGCAAAAATGAACAAGTGAGGGACTTCCCTAGCAGTCCAGTGGTTAAGACTCTGTGCTTCCCCTGCAAGGGGCGCAGGTTTGACCTCTGTTTGGGATCTAAGCTCCTGCACACCACAGGCTGTGCTGTGCATCCCACTGAAATAAATAAAATAGAAAGGCTATAAAAAATAATATACAAGTGAGACTACATCAAACTAAAAAGCTCCTGCACAGCAAAAGAAACAGTGAACGAAATGAAAACGCAACCTACCAAGTGAGAGAAGCATTTGCATACTGTGGATGACAAAGAATGCAGTCTGCCATTTCAGTAAACAAAGGATGTTGCAACCATCAAGCCAGCAGCCATGGTACCTGTTCCCAACAGTGCATCCTGAGTGGAATTCAGGATAGAATTCCTGAATTCATGAAGATGTATATCAAAGAAATTATTTCAATAAGCCTAGACCTTTGTGTCTTCCCATTGCCAGGTAGCACAGTGGTAAAGAATTCAAATTTGAAAATGGGCAGAGGAGCTAGACATTTTCAGAAAGAAGGCATCCAAATAGCCAACAGGTATATGAAGAGATGCTCAGTACCACTAAGCATCAGGGAAATGCAAATCAAAATCACAATGAGATATGACTTCACACCTGTCAGAACTGCTATCTTTAGTGAGACAAAAAATAACAAATGTTGCTGAGGAAGTGGGGAAAAGGGAACCCTTGTTCACCACTGGTAGGAATGTAAATTGGTTCAGTCACAACAGAAAAGGTATGAAGGATCCTCAAAGTATTAAAAATCAAACTACCATCTGACCCAGCAATTCCACTTTTGAGTATATATCCAAAGCAAATGAAAACAGGATGTCAAAGAGATATTTGCAGCCCCATGTTTACTGCAGCATTACTCACAATAGCCAAGGTACAGAAGCACCCTAAGTGTCTGTTAACAGATGAATGGATAAAGATGAGGTGGTTTTTGCATACAATGGAATATTATTCAGCCGTGAGAAAGAAGGAAATTCTTCCCTTTGCAACAACCTGGATGGACCTTGAGGACATTGTGCTAAGTGAGATAAGTCTGAGAAAGACAAATTCTCTATAATCTCACTTATATCTAGAATATAAAAAAGCCAAAAGAAATAGAGAGTAGCATGGTGGTTTCCAGCAGCTGGGGCTGGGCCAGGGTCAATAGGAGAGATACTGTTTAAGGGTACAAATCTCCAACTAATATGTGAACAAGTCCTGGGGACCTAATGTGAAGTATGGTGATTATGTACAATACTGTATTATATACATCAAACCTGCTGGGAGTCTTGGTTATTCTCATCACAAAAAGGAAAATATAATTACATAAAGTGATGGAAGTGTAAGCTAAATACTTCAGTGGCAATTGTGCCGAAACATATAAATGGATCAGGCCAGTATTTTCTTTTTCTTTTCTTTGTTTTGGCTGCATTGTGCAGCTTGTGGGATATCTCAGTTCCCCAACCAGGGAAGGAACTCGTGTCCCAGGCAGTGCAAGTGCAGAGTCTTAACCACAGGACCCTCAGGGAAGCCTCAGGTCAGTACATTGTACACCTTAAGCTTACACAATGTAACAAGTCAACTGAATCTCAACAAAAGAAAAAATCTGCCAGTTATTTCGCATCCATTCTCCTGCTGATGAACACTTTTGTTTCCAGCTTGTCCCTATCATTAACAGTCCAGCTGTGAGCTTCCAGGATGAGCACAGGGCTCCCACTGCACACGTCTAAGTTTCTCTGCAACTATATCCAGGACTAATGCTGGACCAAGAGCACTGTCACCTTTTACCAGGTAGCAAAGCCTTGCCCAAAGTGGCTGCATTACCGTACATTCCTTCATTCCTTTAGCACACATACACTAGAAGGATACATACACCCCATAATATTACTAGTGAATGATGTCCAGGTAATAGATTATGGATCATTTTCATTTCCTTTTTGTAATTTCTAAACTTTATAATATAAACCTCTTATCAATACCTTTAAATTCCAAAACATCTACAAATACATAACTGTGTATGATAAACATGCCATGAATATGCAGCGTGCGTTGTACAGGCTCCCCGCATCCCCTTACCTCCAGGCCCCGTCTACCACCTCCAGCTCCAGGACGGTCTGCAGACGCTGGCAGCGCCGGGCCTCCAAGGTGATGCTCACTCTGCACTCCCCCAGCGGCTGGACTTGGCCGCTCGATGGCTCGATGTCGAAGGGAGACACCTGATGCGGAGAAGGGTGAGCAGCGGGGACACTTGGAACTGCAGAATTGGGGGCTGGGCATGACCAACCAGGGTCACCCCCAAGCTGCGCCCCCAGCGCCCTGAGCGCTTCCAAGGTCAGAAGAAGACAGCGGGTGGGGGAGCACAGGTGAGCAAGTGCTCAGGATGAGGAGGAGAAGACGATGAAAAGCGAGTCTCCAAGGAAAGGAGGTGGAAGGCAGAGGGAGGTGCCTTCGGTGTGGCAGCTCTGAGCAGTCTGCCCGCCTCACTGCGCAGGTGCGGGTCAGGAGCTGCGGCTCCACGGAAGGAAGGACAAGCCCCCAGACCGCGGCAGGGCCCAGGCTTCTGTGTGGCCACAGATGTGTCCTTGCACTTATAACTGTGTCTTCTCAGGACAGACCCCTCCCTCATATCCTCGCTTTAGTTCCTCTCTGAAACACCTAGAGAAGAGTAACTGGTGCACGTTTCCTAAGTTGTTTTACAGATGCTTAAAAGCACCACCAAATGGAAGAAGTTAACTACCTGAAGACCATGAGCGCATAGTCCCTCGAGGCACTGGAGTCTGAGGATTGGTAACGTTAATCGCTGTGACACTGCCTTGTCGTCAACCAACCAGAGAACTGTGCATGAGCTGACCACAGACTCTATAACCCCCTCTCCTCACCTGGTCTTTAAAAACGTGTGGCTGAAGCCCTTCAGCAGTTCCGGGCTTTCTGAGTGTGAGCCACACGTTCTCCTTGTCTGGCACCTTACAATAAACGCTACACTTCCCTTCACCACAACCCAGTGTCAGTAGGTCGGCTTTCCTGCACGTGGATGATCAGGACCCAAGTTTGGTTTTGGTAAACTTGGGTGACCCCTTCCCCACATGGTCACCCCCTCACCTAATCCCCCACTGCAGTGAGTTCACGTTTACCTGACGTGTCCACCTCCTGCCTGTACCAGGCGCTAAAAGGGAAGGGAGAAGGCTCGGGGACTACAGTGCCCCCAACTGTATGCCCCAGGACCCCTAGGTGGGTCACAGTGACTAGCAGGGTGTCACTGGGCATTGAAAGATCACAACCAGGAACAACGAAACTCCTCTCTCGTCTCTTTCTTCCTTGAGACCAAGACCATGAATGAGTGCAAGGCACCTGCCTGCTGAGTGACCTGGCAGCCCCTGCCCTGAGCCCGCCCGCCTCCCGCCCTGGCAGCGGTGCTGTGCTGTCTTGGGCCCTGTGCTTTCTCGCTGCAGAGGTTTCACTGCCCAGGCACTGGGGGCTGGGGAGTAGGGCTGGCCTACACCTCAGGAAAAGTAGCTGTCTCTCCTGAGCGTTGGGTCCAAGCCGAGCTGGGAAGGGAAGTGCTCCTTTGCGTTCTTCGCTCATTGTTTTTCACGTGGAGCCCAAGCCATGTGTGTATGTGGCGGGGGGCAGGCTTTGGTCTGGGGGAGGGTTTCTGGATCCTGACTTGGGTACAGCCAACAAACCCCAATTCTCAATATTTGGAGAGCTCACAAGAATACAGTACACAGAACTACAGAGATTGCCACTCAGTTTGGACATAAATCAATACACTGTGAAATTTAGAATTACTTCAATTATAAAATGTAGTTATTCTTCACAGCGGGAGGAAAAACACAGACTGGGAATCAGGGAAATGGGATCTGATATGATTCTGCCACCTAGTCGTGGTGTGGCCCTGGGGAAGCCCCCAACCCTTTCTGTATCTATCCAATGAGGAGGCTGGCTGGGGTCCATAAGTTTCCAACTGTGCTCTGGGAAATCCCAGGGACTCCCAGAAGTCCTAGAGTTGGGGGGTGGGATGCGGGGAGAGGCAGGATGCCTGATCAGGGGGCCTCTGGTTCATACTCTACTGCACATCTTGGGTTTCTGTTGAAGGTTTCATTTGAATAAAACGTTACTGAGAACACCGGCCCCCCATCCCAGTTTCAGCCTCTGGTTCCCCGAGCCAGGCAGGGTGACCAGCGAGCCCTGGCGGTATCCAGCATCAACTCCAAGCCTGTGGAACAGATCCCGTGGCAATGGCTTTGGCCACTTGAAACAAAACTGTCTTCACTTCTCAGTTTCAGAGTGCCCGGGGGTTGGCGGGGTGGGGGGCGGGAGGGGGAAGCAAGGCTACCAGGTGAAGAGGAATAGCTTTCAAGGGGAAACAAAGTGGGCAGCAGGGGAACCTGGGTGAGCTGCAGCTAGAGGGAGGGTCAGACCCTCTTGACCTAGCCAGAGTCTCACACGTGCAGCGACCGCGCCCACGTGTGAAGAGTGGGTGTGGTGAGTCAGTGATTTCCTGGGCCTGCTGGTGGTGTGGTTTGGGCTTGTTCAGGATTGAACATGGTATTTAGACACGATGCACTGATTTAGATGTTGACAGTAAATACTTAGCCGCTTTTAATATTTTCTATTTTTAGAGAAAAAGGAAGCGTGCCATTTGAGTGGCCGTGATTTTCCTTTCGGAGACTTTTTGGTTTGGGTCACACGCTCGCCGCCTGGTGGCAGGTCCTCAAAACTGCAAGCATGATCCTTGGGAGGCCNTGTCTTCTCTCCAGCAGCACGCTGCCCTCATCTCCCCCCAACTCAGTCCACCTTTTAACTTCTTCATCCCAGCTCCCTCTAGCCAGACACTTTCCCCCTCTTTTGTCTTTTGTCCCTTACTTCAGGGATGCTTCCAGAGCTGTGTAATGTGGGCACCACTCCTTTGTCCACTGTATCTTTGCCTAGTTCTCCACTCCCATCTCACCCTCATCCTGGTGGAGACCCAGGACTCCTCCTTGACCCCCAACTTCCTCTCTGTCAGGCTGACGTGGGAGGGTGACTCCCTTCTGTTCCCAGCACTATGCCGGGCACTGTGGCAACACTTCGGTTCCAGCTGCTGCCCCCGGAGCCAGATGATGCCTTCTGGGGAGCACCCTGTGAACAGCCCCTGGAACGCAGGTACGAGGCACTGCCGGCGCTCGTCTGCATCATGTGCTGTCTGTTTGGAGTCGTCTACTGCTTCTTCGGTAAGACCCTATCATTCCTTACTTGAGTGCCCCGCTGTTTCCCCAAGTTATTTTTCTGAGCCACCCAAACATTCTTTGGAACTTTATCATGAACCATCTGTCTTTTCTCTTTTTTCATCCCCTACATGTTTGTAGATAATTGAGACTCGAGATCCTAGAGAACACAGGTTTTGAATTGGGCATGCTTGGATTTGAACCTGGTTCTGCACTTTACTAATTACAATGCCTTGGGCACATTAACTGTTCTAAGGCTCAGTTTTCTCATATGAACAGTGGAAACAATGATATTTGTCTCACACGAGGTTGTTATGAAAATAATAAGCACTCAATAAATAATAGTTATTGTGGTGAAGATGTGTTTGGGTCACTATGCTAGGTGGGCACCAAAAACATTTAGAAGGGTGAGTTAACATGGTCCCTTACCACAGGGCATAATGTCTAATGAGGGAGAGACTTCTGGCACATTCATACCTGCGATACATATTAGAGGGAGCTAAATGGTGATCACATACATGGAGATATATATACAAGGCAGGCTCCAGTAATCAGTGCTGCTGCGGATGGTTGTCCAGGGCACAAAGGAGTTGGTTGGATAGGCAAGTGGGGGCTGAAATCCAGTCCATGCTCCACTTGCCAAACTCTAGAGCTTGGTGCAAGGCTGCTTTGCCTAGAGGAAGGCACAACTTTTTCTAATTTGCACCAAAGTGCCAGATGGTCTAGTGGAGTAGGTGCCCAGTGACTCTACAGCAAGAAGTACAGAACTTCAGATAGGGAAGTGAGGTTTAATGGCTGAGCAGCCAGGGAAAGCCTCCAGGCAGAGCATTACAGGTGGCTGGATGAAGTGCAAAGGAAGCTTGGAAATCTGAGTTCCAGGTTGGGCAGAAATAGGGCAGGACTTATGCTCTGCAGACTTTACACCTCCCCCTAGAATGGCTGGGTAGTAGGCAGGCATGGAAGCCAGATGGTCCCTCTCCTTCCACCTCCAAACTCTGGGCTGAACAATTGCAGAGTGGGCAGGAGGAAGAGCCCTTCTATAGGTTCAGGACACATTCTGGGTCTCCAAGGAGTCTGTGTCACCTCACCCCCTCCACTATTTATACCCAGTCCCTCTACAGTTGCTCAGTGCAGCCTGCCAATCCTTCTCCTGGGCTTCCCTGCCCTGTGGCTCTTGGAGGCTCCCACTCTCAGGCTCTGGGACCCTTTGAGACATTGTGCATGCCCTACTCCTTTTCCTGATCCTAGAACCTCCTAGACTCCAGTGCTTCCTCTCATTCCTAGCACTGATTCTCCTTTTTATAACCTTTCTCTTTGGCTCTCCCTGATCATTTGACCCCCATCTCTGACTTCCATCTTCTCAGCTTTTCAGGGTCCCTCACACTTCCAGGTACCCTTACTGGGCCTAATGGCCATATAACCTCCATTTTTCTGAAACTCCACACCACTATTTGCCCTATAATCCTCTTTGACTCCCTATGGCTCCTTGTGAACCCTATTACACCCCCCATCAAGCTATCTCATTACTTTCTATTCCTCTGACTCTCTATTACTCCTAACACAGGGGAATCCCTATGACCCTGTTGTCTGTTTGCCCCCACTGTGATCTCAATGATTCCATTTTTTTGGCTTCAATATTATTACCCTCTCTCAAAAACCCTTTAATATTCTCAATGATCCCACATTTGTCAATTCCCCTGACCTGAAAAGACTTCAGCTTTCTGAACCTGTGTGACCTCATCTCTCAAATTCTTTCTGACTTCCAAATACCTCATCCCTCTGAACAGTCCCACCCTAAGGACTCCAGGGATTTTATTGGTCATCTATCTGTGACCCCAGTGACCTCTCTCTCTGACCTCTATGATCCCAAAGACCCCAGTGACCCTGTAACTGATACAATAAACTATCTCTATTTCAAAAACCCAACATTCCTTTCAATGACTGTCTGTTTCCCAGAGACTCCCAATGACCTATCTCTCTGACCTTCCTTGACCCCAGTGGTCCCTTCACTGTTGCCCACAGGACCCCAGGAACTCCCAATTCTCTGAGCTTAGTGTCCTGCTTCTGGTTCCCCTGTGATTCCTTGTTCTTGACCCCTCTGACCTCCTACCTCCAGCCTTGTGACCTTGTTTTGGCCTCTCACTAGCCCCTGTTTCCCTCCAGGTTACCGTTGCTTCAAGGCAGTACTCTTTCTCACCGGGTTGCTGTTTGGCTCGGTGGTCATCTTCCTGCTGTGCTACCGAGAGCGGGTGCTGGAGACTCAGCTGAGTGCTGGGGCCAGTGCAGGCATCTCGCTGGGCATCGGGCTGCTCTGCGGGCTGGTGGCCATGCTGGTGCGCAGTGTGGGCCTCTTCCTGGTGGGCCTGCTGCTTGGGCTTCTGCTTGCCGCTGCCACCCTGCTGGGCTCCGCAC
Organism: Redunca redunca; assembly: GCA_006410935.1. Lineage (NCBI taxonomy): Eukaryota > Metazoa > Chordata > Mammalia > Artiodactyla > Bovidae > Redunca > Redunca redunca. The sequence continues at coordinate 30,063 of SJYQ01017570.1, forward strand.
CCTACTACCAGCCGGGCTCTGTCTGGGGCCCCCTGGGGCTGCTGCTGGGGGGTGGCCTGCTCTGCGCCCTGCTCACTCTGCGCTGGCCCCGCCCGCTCACCACCCTGGCCACTGCGGTGACTGGTGCCGCACTCATCGCCACGGCTGCTGACTACTTTGCCGAGCTGCTGCTGCTGGCGCGCTACGCGGTGGAGCGTCTGCGGGCTGCCCCTGTACCCCCTCTCTGCTGGCGGAGCTGGGCCCTGCTGGCACTGTGGCCCCTGCTCAGCCTCATGGGCGTTCTGGTGCAGTGGCGGGTGACGGCCGAGCGGGATTCCCACACGGAAGGTGAGAGGGTACATGCCAGGGTGGCATGACAGAGATGGGTGGTTGGGTGGGGGGATCTGAGCTGTTGTGGCTGGGGACTGAGCTGTAGGTACCAGCAGCAGAAGGCCTTACTTGAGTTACAGAGAGCTGACTGGCTCAGGGTCTGGGAAAGCAGGACCTCGGTGCCACTGTCCATGCCACAACAACAGATGGAACAGCGGCTCTGTGCCAAGCCCCTTCCAGGCATCTGGGGATGCAACAGAGACAAAAATGGAAAAGGCCCCCATCCTTCCAGGGTTACATTCAGGGTGGGGGAGACAGACAATAGGCAGACTAACAAGATAATTCCCATTGTGTGGACTGATATGAAAGAGGTGTGCAGGATAATGTGACATATGGACAGGGTGGCCAAGGAGGGGTGTCACATGGAAGAGCTGACATTTAAGCAGAGACCTGAAGGATAAGGGACCAGCCATGCAAAGAGCTAGAGAAGAGGGAAGAGCAAGGGCGAGAGCCTGAGAGGGAATGAGCCTGGCCTGGTGAGGAGGTGGGGCGGGGTGAGGGGGGCGACTATGTGGCCACAGTGGGTCATAATGAGGACTCCGGGTTTTATTAGAGGGCTGGTGAGATGCCATTGGAAGTTTAGCAGGAAGTATATAAACTAATTAAGTATCTTCTGGCTGCTGAGTGTAGAAAGCATCAGAAAAGGCAAGTGTAGAAGGGGAGCCAGTGGGGAGGCTTAGTTGTCCAGTTTAGAAATGATGTTGGCCAATCTAGGTGAGTCACCTATGGCTCCAGACTAGGAGAGGGGTAGGGTAGCAGCCTGGAAGAGGTACCTAGAGCCTAGGAATCTTCCCTAAAGACCTTTGGAAGAAAAGACCTGTGGGAAGCCCTATCTGGCAAGTGGGAGACCAGGAAAGTAAAGGAGGAGAGGTTTCAGACCAGGGGAATCTGGGAGCCTGGAGTCCCCAGGTAGGAAGGGGCGGGGACGCTTGGGCAAGATGAAATGCTTGGGTGAGATGAGATACGTGGGCCTCTGAGAGCCTGCTCTTCCCCACCCTTCACAGTGGTCATCAGCCGGCAGCGCCGACGTGTGCAGCTGATGCGGATTCGGCAGCAAGAAGAACGCAAGGAGAAGCGGCGCAAAAAGAGACCCCCAAGGGCTCTCCCCAGAGGCTCTCGGGCTCCTCCGAGGCCTGGGCCCCCTGACCCTGCTTATCGGCGTAGGCCAGTGCCCATTAAACGCTTCAATGGAGACATCCTCTCCCCGGTGAGCACCCTGAGCCCTTCCTTCCAGCCCAAGTGGGGAGAAGGGGGTGTTGGACTCTCTGTCCAAGCAGGACTGGGTCTTTCCCAGGGCTGGTCACTGTCTAGAAGGTCTAGGGCTTGTCCACCACCGTAACCCCCATAGTTAGGGGCCTGATGGGTGGGGGAGAGGTGTCCTGGGTGTGGGTTTTAATGAGGCATGGTACAAGGAAGGGTCTCAGGGCTGTGGACTCTGGGGGTGGTGAGGTCCCAGGCCGGCAGAGGACCGGGATGGATCTCAGGCTTGTGATGGTGCAGGCCGAGGCCATCTGCCTGGGTGGCTTTCAGGGCAGGGCTCCGGAGTGGCACTCTCACACCTGTGTTTCCTCTCCCACAGAGTTACATCCAGAGCTTCCGGGATCGGCAGACCGGGAGCTCTCTGAGCTCCTTCATGGCCTCGCCCACAGATGCGGACTATGAGTATGGGTCTCGGGGCCCACTGACGGCCTGCTCTGGGCCTCCAGTGCGGGTATAGCAGTCCAGCTGCTCCTGCCCACCTACACTCATCGGTCACCAGCTCTGCCAGCTTGGGGAGGCCTGCTGGGCCGAGGCTCAGCCCACCTGGCCTTGTGCCCTTTGGCTGTTCCTTTCCCCACCCTGGAGAGGGATGGCTTGGCCACCAGATGGGACGACCTGGCTCAGGCTTGGCCTGGCCTGAGGGGAGAGCCCCCTCCCAAGCTCCCCAGGAGTTCCTGAGGGAAGCGAGTGTGAGCCCCACTGGGCTGTGCTCAGGGTTGTGAGTGTGTTGCCTGTGTGTGTGCGTGTGGAGGGGTGGGCTTGGAGGGGACCTTGGGACCCTTGCCTTAGATTTCTGATTGGTAGGGCTTCTCCAAGGGTGGCCCCACCTCCTCGCCCACTGCTGGGGGTCCCATGGGCCACTCTCCTGCATGTCTAAGTGGAGGAGGTCTGCCTTCCTCCCCCATCGCCTCCACCTCTCAGCCAGACTTATCTAAGGCTTCTTGTCCTTGTCCATGGGGCAGACTGCAGCGGTCCTCTCTCTGGTCCCCTGTCTTCTGCAAGTCACCAGCCCAAGGGTAGTGGCAGGGGATGGGGTGGAGGGTGCTGCTCTGGGCTGGGTCTGGCAAGGGGGATGGGAGGAGGGGGCTTAAGTGCACTGTGCGTGTTTGGTGTCTGTCATGCCACTCTGGACACCTCATGCTTCTGTCTCCTCCCCACCCCTCCCTGTTTTACATCTTTTATAAATGTGCCAAACTGTGAGGCTTCTGCCAGTAGTGGTGGTCTTTGGTGGCTGGCGCTTCCAGGGGCCAAAATGGAAGCACTGCAGGCTTTGGTTCCCTGTGTCACTCACTCTGTGGGGGCTCCAGGTGAGTTCTGCCCTCCCATGTCACACAGAGAGCCAGGAAAGGAGCTGTAACTTTTTTATTGTCTCCCAATACCTCGGGTCCCCTCCCCCCCTCCCCCCTCCCAGGATAAGGGCATGTGCTCTCCAGGCTATCTGAGGGCACCTGCCTGGCTTGGTTCTGGCCTCCTAGCTACCCGCAGAGGAATGACTATGAGTGGGGCTGGGGAGACCACATTCCTCTCCCCCGGCAGAGCCTTGGTACCCACACAGGAAGAACTGAGCCCTCACCCTCTGACCGACCCCTTCTAGGCCTGTCAGGGCTGGAGCAGGAGAGTGAGGGTGGTCAGTCAGAGGTGGGGCAAGGCAGGCATCTGAAGGGAACGCAGGAATTCAAGTGGAGAGTGGGGCGTCTCCTATGTGGAAGAGGAAAGAGATGGGACTAGCTCAGAGGCCCACTGCACAGGCCAAGGTGGAGCTCGCTGACATGGGCGAGAGCAGGAGAGGATGAGGGACAGGTCGGGGCACAGACCCAGGGCTAGCAGGTTGGAGGGAGAGGAACCTGGGTACAAATGGGGGTGTTCAGGAGAGATGAATGTGGTCCAGAGGTGGGAGGGAGGGAGGGAGAAGCTCAGACAGGCAGGGATGTAGCAAGGGAGGAACAGCTGCCCTGAACCAAGTGGTTCCTGTTGACACCACAGGGCTCCTTCCTCTTCTCAGCCCTGGCTGTGTGATCTCCTGCCTCCCCACTGCCTACCTCCAACACATCTCAGAACCAGCTTGCCATCCCAAGTCCTGGAAAACCTGCGGGAGGTGTGTCTCAGCCCACCAGCTCCTAGGAGACCCCTGGCCAGCTGGCTCGCCTCATTGACCTGTGCCCAGTCAGCTTTACTCACCCTCTACCAGCAGCCGTGTGTAGGCGCTGTCTTGGCCGGCCTGGCAGCAGTAGGTGCCCTGATCCTCAGGTCGAACGTCATGGATGACCAGGCTGTGGGTGGGGCCGTGGCTGCGCAGCTGATACTTGTCTCCCGGGCACAGCTCGGCCCCTTCCCGCAACCAGCACACTTGATCCCCCGGCCGGGACACTGTCACCTCCAGCACCGCCCGGCGACCGACCAGAACCGTCTTCTCGCGAGGGGGCCGGCGGAGCATCTGCAGAGGCAGTGCTGGGGGTGGAGAACGAGGGCTTATTAAGTTAATAGGGACACGCAGGACCCCAGGAGAGACGCATCTTCCTTCCCGCTCTAGCCTCCATTCCTGATCTTAGATCTCTATGCCACCAGCCCATTTCTCTCTATCTTCAACCCAAAGTCTCCTCTTCCCCAGGAAACGCACTGCCCTCTGTGACCCGCCCCCGGAGAGTCTCTCGAGGAAGGGGTGGGGAGGCAGGTTTCCTCAGACCAATCGCCAGCCTGGCAGTTCCGGGGGAAACCGTGTTCACTCCTGGTCGTCCCTACCCCAGGTCTTACCCTCCACCTCCAGTTGAGCCACGGACTGGGCGGGTCCCGCCTGGAAGCGGACCTCACCAGCGTCCTCGGCGCGCAGTTCGCTCAGCACCAAAATGTGTTTCTTCCCTGGGGGTATAGAAGGCGCTAGGGAGGCCGGAGCCGCCTCTGGGGAAGGTGGGGCCAGAGTAGGTCCCAGGGAAGAACTGGGATGCCGAGGGGGAAGAGGTGCGGTCCAGGACCCAGGACTCAGGAGCTGGAGGTCAGGGAGAGGCGGAGAGACAGCTCCTGGGGCCGCGGGGCGGGATTCATCGGAGCTGGAGGTGGGCCTTAGGGCGGGGTCTGTCTGAGCCGGAGGGATGGGGCAGCGAGGGGGCCAGAGTGGGTAGAGAGTCGGCAGACCTTCCTGTCGGATGCGGACGCGGCCTCCGGGTCTCAGCGGGCGGCCTCCGAGCTCCCAGCTCCCAGCTGTCTCGACCTCCGACACGGTGCACTCGAACGTGGCTCCGTCGCCTTCCCGGGCGCTCACGGACCGCAACTCAGAGAGGACAGACACCTTGCGCTCTGGGGCGGAGCCAGGGGGCGTGAGGAGGGCGGGGCGGAGGGGGCGGTACCAGGTCCCGCTCACGCCACGCCCCCTCCTTAGAGGCAGCGTAGAGTTCCCCGGGCAAGTCCGGTCCGCAGCCCCAGCACCCACAGGAGCGCCCGGCCCGGGCAGCACCTGGTACCCACCGCGCACCACCAGGTGAACGGGCCCAGTTCGGGCCATCCCCACCACGCAGCGGTAGGTCCCTGCGTCCGAGGGGCTGCAGCGCCGTAGCTGGAGAAGGCGGCGCGTGCCGAGGGCCTGGAGCCTGAGCCGAGCGCTGGGGGTGAGCGGCTGCCCATCCTAGGGGCGGGGGTTGCAAAGGGTCGGGGTGAAAACTCGGCCGGGCGCAAGCGGCCCCGGCCCTGGTAGGCGGCGGGGCCCTCTGTTGATACCAAACACTTTCGAGGCACACTTATGCTGCGGGGTAGGGCGCCCCCAGCGCCTTCCGGGCCGCGCCAGGAGTCTCATTGTGACGGTGTCACCCTTTGGGGACATTTGGTCTGAGAAGGGGCGCCACGGACGCGGGAAGCCGAGAGTCATGTACCAATCATGTCAGCCTTGTGTGTGGATTCTGGAATCAGGAAACCTGGATTCAAATATGAACTCTATGTCTGCCCTGGGGCAATACTTCACCCCACTGAACATCAGTCTCCTTAGCGATAACAAGGAGATCAGACTTGCCTCATTGGCTGCTATAAGGTTAGAGGCTTAAATGTAAAGTAAACCTTAGCACATGCCAGACACGTGGCTTTCTGAGTAGTAGTTCTTTCTATTGGGGCATTGTTAACTGTCCTCATGATGCTGAGGTGGGCTGGGCTGGGGCTGGGCTCTGACCTTCTCCCAGGTGACATCAGCCAAGGCCTGGGAAAGTGCGCACTCAAACGTAGCTGTGTCGCCCTCGGTCACTTCCAGGTCCTGGAGCCCCCGCACAATGGTCACTGGGGCCTCTGGGAGTGGGAGAAGGAGGGCATACTTGGACACAGGGGTCACTGATGGGCACATTGAGACAAGGTGATCAACAGAGGCCACCGGTGAGTGGAGGGCATGCTGGAACAAGGGGTCCAAGGGGGATGCTAATTAGTGGGGGACACAGTGAAATCAGAGGGGTCAACAGGGCAGGAATGGCCAGCTGGGGATGGGTCACATTTAAAGTGGTCAGTGGGGGACATGGTGGGGCCAGAGGGGCATGGGAGAAACTGGAGCAGAGATGCCACCAGAGTCACCCATAGGCAGGCATGGTCACAATGGCTGGAATGGACAGGAGACACTGGCCAGTGAGGGACACCACGGGTTCAGAGGAGCAATGGGGGGACCCCAGAGTAGATCTCTGGGGAACACACCAGGGCTGCAAGCAAGAGAAGGGTCACTGAAGCGGAGTTGCCCATGGAGTCACTCTTTGGCACTGTTGGGGGTTAGTGGTTAGAGGACCAAACTCAGGCAGGCAAAGAGAGCTGCAGCAGACAGTGGTGGCCAGTGGGCTCACACAGGCAGGGCAGTCACCAGGGCCACATGTGGCGAGTCAGGGCGTCACACTCTGTAGGGACGTCAGTGGGGGCCACACGGGTAGTGGGGTCAGTAGAATCACATCGGAGCAGTCAGCAGGCAGGCAGCAGTCCTAGAGGCCACACCTCTCACAGTGAGTCTGGCTGCACAGCGCAGTGTATCCGCAGTGAAGGAGATGCAGCCCGAGTCGGCCAGGCCCAGGCCGCTGAGGACCAGGTGGTGAGCGGGGCCCTCGGCCTGAATTTGGCACTTGGGCCCCGGCTGCAGCCGGACTCCACCCCGGGCCCATTCCCCAGTCACCCCCTCCTGGGACAGCTCCAGCTGGAAGGTGGCACTGCCCCCCTCGATGATGGTCACATCCTCCAGAGGTCGAAGCACCCTTAGCTGCTTTGCTAGTGGGGGGAGATGGGGAAAGAGGGGGAAATGAGGCCCTCCACATCTGGGCAGGGCTTTTGGGAGCCCCACACACCCCTTGGCTCTGTCTGCCTCTAACCCCTAATCTAGTAAGGCCCTATGAACAAAGTTCAGAACCAGGGAGCAGGAAGAAGGGAGTGAAACCAGACGCGGGTGGAGAGAGGGGCTTACTGGGGTTAGGAGAAGGGGACACATGAAGGGGGTGATGTGTGGTTGGGGGGGTGAGGGGTGCTGTGACACTGGAAGGAGCCCAGAATTTAAAGTTAGACACATCAGGACTAGACTCCAACTCTGCCACATAGTTTGCAATGGAACCTTTGGCAAACTGCTTGAACTCCCTGGGCCTCAGTTTCCCCAACTGTACGAGGTTAACAGCCTTGAGGCATGGGTTTATTGTGATTGAATGAATGAAATAAATCAGAAGAGAATACACATCCCCACCAACAACCGTTTACCAAGTTCTGTGTGGATATTTCTCATATTATCCCAATTAAGTTTCTCAAAGACCCTTTTTAAAAGAAAACTTGGCTCAGAGAGGTTAAGTAATTTGCCTGAGGTCATACAGTTGATAAAGGGCTCCATCTTGGGGGTGGGGGTGCTATTGCCAACCATCCCCGCTTCTCAGATGGGCTCGTATATCCTGGGGCAGGTGACTGAAGGATGAATATGACAAGTCTTTCTGGAGTATAATATTTATGGTTATAGCAAAGCCAACTTGGACATATGAAATGGAAACCAAAATCCACAGGCACTTCTACGGTAAATAGAAAACAGTAGAAAAAGAAAAGTTTTGTTTTGGGCAGGCTGCTTCGGGTCACGCTCCTGGGAGTCAGCCAGGGCTGACCTGCCTTGCTGGCAAGGGGCACTTTGGTGTGTGGGGGGGAGGTCTGAGGGGCCCTGGACCAGCCAGGAGAGGCTGCACTGTGGGGAAAGGGAGGCGTTAGGAGAGGACGGGGCACTCACGCCTCACACTGAGCCGGGCCAGGGTGCGGTCGTGGTGGCTCTCGCAGCCGTAGGTGCCCTGGTCGGCCAGCATGACGCCATGGATGAAGAGGCGGTAGACGTGGCCATCCTGGGCTATGGACAGGCGGGAGTCAGGGGGCAGGGGCGCCCCACCTCGCATCCAGCGCACGGCCCCTGCTGCCCCGACACGGCCGGTCTCCACTTCGAGGCACACGTCCTGGCCTTCCTCCGCCCGCACATCCTGCAGCCGCCGCAGGAACAGCAGCTCCGTTTCTGGGCAGGAAGAGAGAGTGGACCATGGAGCCTGGTGGGCCGAACCCCAGCTCCCTCTTCTCAGGGACTGGTCTCCTGCCAGGGCCAGGGCTGGGAGAACAGGTTCAGGAACTGGACTTGTTTCGTCTCCATCAGGACCGAACCTCGAACATGCAGCCGGGCACTCGTGGACATGCCCCCGGCTCGGGCAGTCACAGTCCCTGCGTCCTCGAGCCGGCAGCTTCGCACGGTCAGCGTGCGGCTTGACCCATTCTGGGTCGTCTCTAGCTGGGGCCCTGGAGTGACAACGACCCCATTGCGCAGCCAAGTGATGTCGGCGTCTGGTGGGGAAACTTCACACCGGAATGTGGCGTCATCCCCCTCGTGGACAGTGAGAGGCGTAAGTTCCGAGACCAGCTTCACCAGCGGGGGTTCTGGGTGTGGAGGGCAGGATCAGGCCGTGAGGGGGGCTGGGTCTTTCCACCGTCACCCTCCTCAGCCCCTCCTCATCCCCAGTAACAGGCCTTCATCCCCCAGTTATTAAACAGAATCTTCCCGAGGACCAGCTGTGTGTCAGTCATTAGCTGTTTTGAAGGACAAGATGTCAACTCCCTCCCTGCCACTCCTCACCAACTCGTCTCCATGCTGGCTGGGCACCCACCTCTCTGACTCCCTAATAAAGACAGATCATTAGGACAGACCCTGTCAATCTCATTTAACTGTCACAACAGCCCTACAGGACAAATGCTATCCTCCTCCTTGGGACCCAGGGCTCAGACAGTTTAAGCAACTTGCCAGTGTGTCACACAACTACTGGGAAGGAGATTCGAGACTGGAACCTGGGGGGTAGACTCCAGAGCCCTCTGCCCCTCGTTTTTGAGGATTCCTGGAAAGGGGAGCCCTGAGCCCTCATCCATGCGATAGCTGTGCATGCATTGGTGGGCAGCAAGGTGGGTGGGGGTGAATGCTGGGGATGGGCGTGAGGCCCTTGGTGGAGGGGCCGGGGCCCCAGGGGAGTGAGGACGGCACTGTTACCTTCCACGCTGACGAGGAAGATGCGGCTGTCCTGGGGCGTGTCGCACAGGTACTCCCCAGCGTCCCTGCTCCGTGCCCCCCGCACCCGCAGCACCTGCCTTGCCCCGTCCTGCTCCAGCTGCACCCGCCCCTGGCTGGCCAGGCGCTCCCCGTCCTTGTACCAGCGCACAGGGCCCCCTGGCCCGGAGAGGCGCACCGCCAGCTCTAGGTCCCCGCCTGGGGTGCTGCGAACCCTTGTCTGGGCTGCCTCGGGGGCCACCACACGAACGGGGGGCTCTGTGGGGTCAGGGCTGGGGGTCATTGGGAGGGAATGGCTCAAGGGCTGGGGAGGAGGGTGGTGGGAGGCCAGATGGGGAGAGGGACTGAGAGCCATGGGGCAGGGGCCGGGGGCTGGGTGCACTAGAGAGGGGGAAGACTCAAGGGTTTAGGGGAGAGACTCTCAGGTTTCCTGCCTGGGGCTATACTCACCAGCCACTTGGAGGGTGAAGCTGAGGCTGGGGGCCCCCGGTGCTGTCCCACACTGGCAGGTGTAGAGGCCCGCGTGGGCCAGGTCTGCAGCCCGGATGCAGAGGACGCGGCGGGGTCCTTCGGCTCGGAGCTCCAGGCCCTCGCCTGTCTGTACCGGCTTCCCATTATGGCTCCAGAAGACCAGGGCACCAGCCCTGGACAGTTCACAGCTCAGCACCACCGGCTCCCCGGGAGCCACGCAGAGCGGGCCAGGGGCTGCCTCTGGGGCAAGGAACTGGACAGGGGGCTCTGGACAGAGAGCGGGTGTGTCAGCTCAGTGATTCACCCTGCTCCCGCCTCTCAGACCCGGGCTGGCCAGGAGCACCCACCAGCCAGGCTGACGTTGAAGGTGACGGCTTCATTGCGAGTCTCACACACATACTCCCCGGCGTCCTCGGGCTGGGCATGGGGCAGGGTCAGGGTGCGGATGGGCCCCTCGGCACCCAGCTGCAGGGCATCCGATGCTTCCACCTCCAGCCCATCCTTGTACCAGCGCACCTGGGACCCAGCCGGGGCCACTTCACAGCGCAGCTCTACGCGCCCCGGAGCCCTGAACTGCAGGTCCAGGGAGCGGGCTGCTGGGTGCACAATCCTCTCTGGAGGAGCTGGTGGGTGAACAGAGAGAGAAGCGGGTGGGCTCGTCCTCTACCTGCCTGACCAGTGGCTTCTCAATCCTCTCCCTTTGCAGAGCAGCTCTTGGGAAATGGTACCACCTACAATCCATGGGTGCTTACTGTGTGCCAGGTGTCATGCTGAGGACACTACGGTTTTTTTCTCAGCTACTCCCGACACTCCCTATTGCTGCCTTCACTTTATAGATGAGGACCTGAAGCCTCTTTATAGGGAACTGACTTGCCCAGGGTTGCACGGGCAGAAAGAGGTAGACCCACACTCACAGATCTATCTAACCCCAATGCACAGCCCTCCCTACCCCTCCATTTCCTGTCCCTTTTCCCTGCTTTGCCTCTGAAGAACTGATCACCACCTGAAAAACCACCTGTTTCCCTTATTTGCTGTCTGTCTGCTCTCACAAGAAGGTAAAGACAGGTTTTCTCTCCTTCGTTCATTACCGAATCCCTCAGCATCAGAACAGTGCTGAGCAGATCAGTGTTTGCTGAATACACGAATGAATGAGCGCTCCCGATTGCTGGGCTCTCTCCACCAGGCCTCTGGCCACTGTCCTGACCTTGGGCAACCCAGGGCTCTCTGATGGCTGAGAATGAGGAGGCTGGGAGAGGAGGGAAGGCTGGACAGGGGGAAAGTTGTGTGTGGTACGCGGGGGCCCTGAAGGTGCAGGAACTGGGAGGGGTGGGTGTCTGTCCCTCAGCCTCCTGCCTCTCTTCCTCCTCAGGGGGGTCTCAGAGACTGCCCACCTGTGACGGTGACAGTGAAGAAGGCTGAGTCGTCTCCGGCATCGCATACGAACTCGCCCCCGTCCTGGGGCTGGGCGGCGGGCAGCACCAGGCGACGGTGGGGCCCATCGCTCTCCAGCACCAGGGCCTCACTTTCCTCCACCTCCAGCCCATCCTTGTACCAGCGCACCGGGGCATCCTCCCGAGACAGCTCGCACATCAGCACCACACACTCCAAACTCACAGCCACCAAGGTCACCTCGTCCCGAGGGTATAGGATGCGCACTGGGGGTTCTGCAGAGTAGGGACAACCACAGGCTGTCAGACTCACCGTCAGCCTCCCTGGAGCCGTCCGGCAGCATGAAATCCTGGTTGCCCAAATCGTTAAGAGTGATAAGGATAGTAATAGGTCCAAAATCTGTTCTCTGAAATCCCCGGGGCCACAAGTGTTACAGAATTCAGAATGCTTCCAATTCTAGAAATGGTGCTTTATCATATAGCATATACTCCCCCTCAGCCCCTACTGTGGACCCCCCCCATAACCAATCATATTAACATCTCTGCAGTGTAACATATGGAGATACACCCTAAGCAGGGTAATTTAAAAGTGCAAATAGCTTCCCAGAGTTAAGCTCAGGTTCTACAGAAATAACTTTTAATACCAAATGTAGAAAAAGCCTTTGGATTTTAAGTGTTTTCTTTCTTTTTTTTTTGGTTTCAGGATTGTGGATAAGGGATGGCAGATCTGTAACAGTATTGGTAAGTACTTATATATTGCTTGCTAGAGTTTCAGGACAGTTGTAAGCACTTTACACCCTGACAGCAACCCTAGGGAGTAGGTACTGTTTTAAACTCATTTCCCAGATGAAGAAACTGAGGCACAGAGTGGTTAAGCAACTTCCTTATGGTCACAGCTGGCTACACCTACCTAGAGCAGGAGGAAAAACCATCATTCGATAAAGGGAAGCTCCTTACTGCAAAATTCAGACTTAAATTGAAGAAAGTTGGGAAAACCACTAGACCATTCAGATATGACCTAAATCAAATCCCTTATGATTATACAGTGGTAGTGAGAAATAGATTCAAGGGATGGGATCTGATAGACAGAGTGCCTGAAGAACTATGGACGGAGGTTTGCAACACTGAACAGGAGGCAGTGATCAAGACCATCCCCAAGAAAAAGAAATGCAAAAAGGCAAAATGGTTGTCTGAGGAGGCCTTACAAATAGCTCAGAAAAGAAGAAAAGCAAAGGCAAAGGAAAAAGGAAAGATATACCCATTTGAATACAGAGTTCCAAAGAATAGCAAGGAGAGATAAGAAAACCTTCCTCAGTGATCAATGCAAACAAATAGAGGAAAACAAAAGTATGGGAAAGACTAGAGATCTCTTCAAGAAAATTAGAGATACCAAGGGAACTTTTCATGCAAAGACGGGCTCGATAAAGGACAGAAATGGTATGGACCTAATAGCAGCAGAAGATAATAAGAAGAGGTAGGAAGAATACACAGAAGAAAACTATTCATGACTCAGATAACCATGATGGTGTGATCACTTACCTAGAGCTAGACATTCTGGAATGCGAAGTCAAGTGGGCCTTAGGAAGCACCACTATGAACAAAGCTAGTGGAGGTGATGGAATTCCAGTTGAGCTATTTCAAATTCTAAAAGATGATGCTATGAAAGTGCTGCACTCCATATGCCAGTAAATTTGGAAAACTCAGCAGTGGCCACAGGACTGGAAAAGGTCAGTTTTCATTCCAATCCCAAAGAAAGGCAAAGCAAAAGAATGTTCAAACTACCGCACAATTGCACTGATCTCACATGCTAGTAAAGTAATGCTCAAAATTCTCCAAGCCAGGCTTCAACAGTACATGAACTGTGAACTTCCAGATGTTCAAGCTGGATTTTGCAAAGACAGAGGAACTAGAGATCAAATTGCCAAAATCTGTTGGATCATCGAAAAAGCAGGAGAGTTCCAGAAAACATATACTTCTGCTTTATTGACTACACCAAAGCCTTTGACTGTGTGGATCACAACAAACTGTGGAAAATTCTTAAAGAGACAGGAATACCTGACCACCTTACCTGCTTCCTGAGAAATCTGTATGCAGGTCAAGAAGCAATAGTTAGAAAAGGACATGAAACAACAGACTGGTTCCATATTGGGAAAGGAGTATGTCAAGGCTGTATATTGTCACCCTGCTTATTTAACTTATATGCAGAGTACATCATGCGAAATTCCAGGCTGGATAAAGCACAAGCTGGAATCAAGATTGCTGGGAGAAATATCAGTAACCTTATACATGCAGATGACACCACCCTTATGGCAGGAACCGAAGAACTAAAGAGCCTCTTGATGAAAGTGAAAGTGGAGAGTTAAACAGTTGGCTTAAAGCTCAACATTCAGAAAACTAAGGTCATGGCATCCAGTTCCGTCACTTCATGGGAAATAGATAGGGAAACAGTGGAAACAGTGAGAGATTTTATTTTCTTGGGCTCCAAAATCACTGCAGATGGTGACTGCAGTCATGAAATTAAAAGATGTTGCTCCTTGGAAGAAAAGTTATGACCAACCTAGACAGCATATTAAAGCAGAGACATTACTTTGTCAACAAAGGTCTGTCTAGTCAAGGCTATGGTTTTTCCAGTAATCATGTATGGATGTGAGAGTTGGTCTATAAAGAAAGCTGAGTGCCAAAGAATCGATGCTTTTGAATTGTGTTGTTGGAGAAGACTCTTGAGAATCCCTTGGACAGCAAGGAGATCCAACCAGTCAGTCCTAAAGGAAATCAGTCCTGAATATTCATTGGAAGCACTGATGCTGAAGCTGAAACTCCAATACTTTGGCCACCTGATGAGAAGAACGGACTCATTTGAAAAGACCCTGATGCTGGGAAAGATTGAAGGCAGGAGGAGAAGGGGATGACAGATGATGAGATGGTTGGATGGCATCACCGACTAGATGGACAGGAGTTTGAGCAAGCTCTGGCAGTTGGTGATGGACCAGGAAGCCTGGCGTGCTGCAGTCCATGGGGTCACAAAGAGTCGGACACAACTGAGCTACTGAACTGAACTGACAGACTCTGCCAGCAGCGGTAGCGATTCCAAGCTAAGGCTTGTAGGAAACTCAGTAATGAATTCGCATCTGAGCCTGAGTTCCCTGGGGAAGTTAAATGCTGATTTGAGTTCACCTCTAACTGCTCTGGAGTGGTCAGCCTTTCACAGAAAGGAGCAATGTCAATGTGGGAGGTGACCAGGGCTCTGAGCGCCAGCCTGCCCAGGCATCTACGCACCTTGGAGGTCTCCCGTAATCGTCTCCAAGACGCGGAAGTGCTCCTTCAGCATCCGGCCCCCTTGTGGCTGGCTGGGGCACTGCTAGCTTCCCAGTCTAGGTCTTTGCAGTGGGGAGTATGGGCAGACAAGCCCATCAGTGCACATCTAGCTCTTGCCTCTGCCTCCCTAACTGGGCTTGTTCTAACAGTCTATAGGATGCAGGGTGGTTCTGTGGGCCTAGCAGCGCCACGAGATGTTGGAGTGTGGCTGCCTGAGTGGTGGGGGAGGTGATGCAGGCAGTGGAGTGTAGATGGTGTGCAGCCTGCAAGGCTATGGGACCTCAGCTTGGCATCGGACCTGATTCTCCTGGTCCACAGCCAAAGTGGTGTGTTGTGCGAACTTCCTAGGAAGAATCTGGTGTTTTGGGGGAGGTCAATTATGGGCTGGAATGTGTGTGTCTGCAGCCATGATGTCTGGCCAGGGCTTGGGGTGGGAGAGGTTGAAGGGAGCCATTACAGGACAGAACATGTAGTGGCTTGTGTGTTTCAAGCTGTCCTATCTGGGGTGCAGGGAGTTGGGGGCCCTAAGTAGCTCAAATCTATGCTGAAGCCTTGTTTCTAGAGCAGGTCAGTGGGGTCAGGCAGGTCAGGCCAGAAGGTGCTGGCATCAGGATGGTCGCTCCAGTGCAGCCGGTGGGTTCTTCAGTGCCACCCAGAGCCACCTGGGTTTTACACTCCCCGCCCTGTCAGGTACACACTGGGATTGGCGCTATGAGCTGCAGCCCCAAAGTTTCCAGCAATGAACCATCACTTCCGTAATCATCCTGTGCCTTCCCGCTCTTAACCTTCAACTCTGACCTTCAGTCCAAACCCAGACCCCCACTTAGCTAACTCAGCCCCTGCTCCAAATATCTGTTCTGAAGTCACTTCCTGCCTGCTAGCCAACCAGGTTAGCAGCCCCAGCCCTGAGCTCTCAT
>SJYQ01017585.1:0-47060 GCA_006410935.1 Redunca redunca
CTCCTTGCTGAGACCAAATTGAGCTATATCTGAAAGCATCTTAAAGTAATATTCATACCTAGCTCTCGTCTCTACTCACGGGTTACTGTGTCCCTCTGCCCCATATCGGTTCTTCCACCCTCCACCTCAGCAGGAGTTCATCTAAGATGTGGGGGGTCTCGATGTCTGAAGCTCACCCTGAAGAACAGAAATACACACGGGCACAGTTATCACCACTGATGGTAACTACCCCCATTTCTTTAGCATATCCTTGGTGTGAGGCCAGCACCACGCCCTTTGTACACACTATCTTTTTAAAGTTAATTAATTAATTTTAGTTGGAGGCTAATTACTTACAATATTGTAGTGGTTTTTGCCATACATTGACATGAATCAGCCATGGGTGTGTACACACTATCTTAATTACTGAAAGGGCTCCATGTTAGTAACTGTAGGGTAGGGACATAGTAGGGACTATAGCTATTCTCATGTGATTGATGAGAAAACTGAAGGTCACAAAAGCTAAGCAGTTTTCTCAAGGTCTCAGAGCTAGTAAGTGGCAAAGTTAAGGGTCAAACCAGACTGGCCACATCCTAGTGCCTCACTCGGAACTCTCCCCACTCACTAATTGTGGGGACAGCGACTCGCTGAGGGCAGGGACCTCTGCACCCAATGGTTTCTTAGGATCAAAACACAAGTTCCCCGAGAGATATGAAATCTAATTAGACTCTAAAGGTAACTGAGTAAACTTCACTGTTCAACACACATTCTCTTGTGAGTTTTATTGAACCTGTCTGTAATTTAGAGCCTCTATTTGTGAGGTTGTAACAGAGACTTTCCACTGCCTACTTCCCCAGGATATGAGAAGATAAATGTGATAACATTTTATCTAAAAGCATTTTGTGATATTGAGAGGAAAAGTACTATGGAAAGTCAGGCCACTGTTAATGGGATTTTAATAGCTCCTCCCAACTCTTAGGCTATTCATAGTGTAATGGAACATCTTAATTTGTTGAAAATTTTCCATATGGCTCCTTAAACTCTCAAGAGAAAAGGCTCTGTGAAAGTGAAAATGAGAAAGCAGATGTATTTTCAGCTTCTGGTCAAATATTCTTTAATGAATAAGATTTTGCACTGGACAGAAGATGAGGTTTGTGTGAAGGGGCCATTGTTCCTATTGTACAGAGGTGTTTGTAAAACAGGCAAAGGATGGACCCTTTCTTAGAGGAAATAGTTCTTACAGATATCCTATATCTGCACAAATTATTTTTATTATGCTACTTAAATATGAGCAAAGTAAACCTAGGTACAGAGTCCTTATCCTGGAAGGTCTAATATAATTATAAAACAGATAAATTTACAAATTAGATAAAAACAAAATGGCCAAACCAAAAAACTTAGACTAATAACTTTAATTTAATAGTTGGACAGTATTGTTTTGTTGAAATAAAAGAAGTTGGATTTGACAAAGGAAAACTCTTGTTTGATTCTAGAAGTTTCAGAGTTCTGGTTCTAGACTCAAACTGGGTTAAAATCTCAACTTTGCTTCTTACCAGCTGTGTGACTCTGAGTAAGTTATTTAATCTCCCCGAGACTCTGTCCCTTAACAGAAAAATGGAGATAATAGCAGTCATCTAAGAAAGACCCAATTTCCCCCCCCGGGTCAGTCTCTCTCATCAGGAAGCTTCCATAAGCCTCTTATCCTTCTCCATCAGAGGGCAGACAGACTGAAAACCACAATCACAGAAAGCTAATCAATCTGATCACATGGATAACAGCCTTGTCTAACTCAATGAAACTTTGAGCAATGCCATGTAGGGCCACACCAAGACAGATGGGTCATAGTGGAGAGTTCTGACAAAACATGGTCCACTAGAGAAGGGAATGGCAAGCCACTTCAGTATTCTTGCCTTGAGAACCCCATGAAGCGTATGAACAGGGAAAAAGATAGAACACTGAAAGATGAACTCCCCAGGTGGGTAGGTGCCCAATATGCTACTGGAGATCAGTGGAGAAATAACTCCAGAAAGAATGAAGAGCAAAAACAACACCCAGCTGTGGATGTGACTGGTGATAGAAGTAAAGTCTGATGCCATAAAGAGCAATATTGCATAGGAACCTGGAATGTTAAGTCCATGAATCAAGGCGAATTGGAAGTGGTCAAATAGGAGAAGGCAAGAGTGAACGTCGACATTCTAGAAATCAGCAAACTAAAATGGACTGGAATGGGTGAATTTAACTTAGGTGACCATTATATCTACTACTGTGGGCAAGAATCCCTTAGAAGAAATGGAGTAGCCATCACAGTCAACAAAAGAGTTTGAAATGTAGTTCTTGGATACAGTCTCAAAAACGACAGAATGATCTCTGTTCATTTCCAAGGTAAACTATTCATATCACAGTAATCTAAGTCTATGCTCTGACCAGTAATGCTGAAGAAGCTGAAGTTGAACAGTTCTATGAAGACCTGCAAGACCTTTTAGAACTAATACCCCCAAAAGATGTCCTTTTCATTATAGGAGACTAGAATGCAAAAATAGGAAGTCAAGAAATACCTGGAATAACAGCCAAATTTGGCCTTGGAGTACAGAATGAAGCAGGGCAAAGGCTAACAGGGTTTTGCCAAGAGAACACACTATTAATAGCAAACACCCTCTTCCAACAACATGAGAGAAGACTCTACACATGGACATCACCAGATGGTCAATACCAAAATCAGATTGATTATATTCTTTGCAGCCAAAGATGGAGAAGCTCTATACGGTCAGCCAAAACAAGACCCGGAGCTGACTGTGGCTCAGATCCTGAACTCCTTATTGCCAAATTCAGACTAAAATTGAAGAAAGTAGAGAAAACCACTAGACCATTCAGGTATGACCTAAATCAAATCCCTCACGATTATACAGAGAAAGTGAGAAATAGATTAAAGGGATTAGATCTGATAGAGAGAGTGCCTGAAGAACTATGGACAGGGGGTTCATGACATTGTACAGGAGGCAGTGATCAAGACCATCCCCAAGAAAAAGAAATGCAAAAAGGCAAAATGGTTGTCTGAGGAGGCCTTACAAAAAGCTATGGAAAGAAGAGAAGTGAACAGCAAAGGAGAAAAGGAAAGATATACCCATTTGAAGGAAGAGTTCCAAAGAATAGCATGAAGAGATAAGAAAGCCTTCCTCAGTGATCAGTGCAAAGAAATAGAGGAAAATAATAGCATGGGAAAGACTAGAGATCTCTTCAAGAAAATTAGAGATAACAAGGGAACATTTCATGCATAGATGGGCTCAATAAAAGGACAGAAATGGTATGGACCTAACAGATGCAGAAGCTATCAAGAAGAGGTGGCAAAAATACACAGAAGAACTATACAAAAAAGATCTTCATGGCCCAGATAATCATGATGGTGTGATCACTCACCTGCTGCTGCTGCTAAGTCACTTCAGTCGTGTCCAACTCTGTGCGACCCCATAGACGGCAGCCCACCAGGCTCCCTTGTCCCTGAGATTCTCCAGGCAAGAACACTGGAGTGGGTTGCCATTTCCTTTTCCAATGCATGAAAGTGAAAAGTGAAAGTGAAGTTGCTCAGTCATGTCTGACTCTTAGCGACCCCATGGACTACAGTCCACCAGGCTCCTCCATCCATGGGATTTTCCAGGCAAGAGTACTGGATTGGGTTGCCATTGCCTTCTCCTGATCACTCACCTAGAGTCAGACATCCTGAAATGTGAAGTCAAGCGGGCCCTAGGAAGCATCACTACGAACAAAGCTAGTGGAGGTGATGGAATTACAGTTGAGCTATTTCAAATCCTGAAAGATGATGCTGTGAAAGTGCTGCACTCAGTATGTCAGCAAATTTGGAAAACTCAGCAGTGGCCACAGGCCTAGTAAAGGTCAGTTTTCATTCCAATCCCAAAGAAAGGCAATGCCAAAGAATGCTCAAACTACTGCACAATTGCACTCATCTCACATACCAGCAAAGTATGCTCAAAATTCTCCAAGCCAGGCTTCAACAGTATGTGAACTATGAACTTCCAGATAGTCAAGATGGATTTAGAAAAGGCAGAGGAACCAGAGATCAAATTGCCAACATCCACTGGATCATTAAAAAAGTAAGATAGTTCCAGAAAAATATCTACTTCTACTTTATTGATTATGCCAAAGCCTTTGACTATGTGGATCACAATAAACTGTGGAAAATTCTGAAAGAGATGGGAATACCAGACCACCTGACCTGCTTCCTGAGAAATCTGTATGCAGGTCAAGAAGCAACAGTTAGAACTGGGCCTGGAACAACAGACTGGTTCCAAATCGGGAAAGGAATATGTCACGGCTGTGTATTGTCACCCTGCTTATTTAACTTATATGCAGAGTACATCATGAGAAGCGTTGGGCTGGATGAAGCAGAAGCTGGAATTAAGATTGCTGGGAGAAATATCAATAACCTCAGATATGCAGATGATACCACCCTTATGGCAGAAAGCGAAGAAGTAAAAAGCCTCTTAATGAAAGTGAAAGAGGAGAGTGAAAAAGTTGGCTTAAAGCTCAACATTCAGAAAACTAAGATCATGGCATCTGGTCCCATCTCTTTATGGCAAATAGATGGAGAAACAGTGGAAACAGTGACAGACTTTATTTTGGGGGCTCCAAAATCACTACAGATGGTGACTGCAGCCATGAAATTAAAAAACACTTGCTCCTTGGAAGAAAAGTTATGACCAACCTAGACAGCTTATTAAAAAACAGAGACATTACTTTGCCAGCAAAAGTCCATCTAGTCAAAGCTATGTTTTTTCCAGTAGTCATGTATGGATGTGAGAGTTGGACTATAAAGAAAGCTGAGCATTGAAGAATTGATGCTTTTGAATTATGGTGTTGGAGAAGACTCTTAAGAGTCCCTTGGACTGCAAGGATATCCAACCAGTCCATCCTAAAGGAAATCAGTCCTGAATATTCATTGGAAGGACTGATGCTAAAGCTGAAACTCCAGTATTCTGGTCACCTAATGCGAAGAACTGACTCATTGGAAAAGGCCCTGATATTGGGAAAGATTGAAGGCAGAAGGAGAAGGGAATGACAGAGGATGGCATCAGGATGACAGAAGATGAGATGGTTGGATGGCATCACCGACTCAATGGACATGAGTTTGAGTAAACTCCGGGAGTTGGTGATGGACAAGGAGGTCTGGCGTGCTACAGTCCATGGGGTCGCAAAGAGTCGGACCCAACTGAGCGACTGAAATGAACTGAACTGAACTGAAGAAAGGTCTAGTGAAGATGAAAGATGATAATGTTGGGGAGGGGAAATTTCCCTCTCTATCCTTATTGAGTTCTGTGGTTAGACTAAGAATAAAATAGATGTCAGACAGATAACAGGAGAAAAAGAAACAAATGTTAATTTACGCACACAGAGGTCTCACAGAAATGGAACTGCAGGAATGACCAAAGCAGGCAGCTTTTATAATTTTTAGACAAAGAAACAATAAGTTTGAGAGGAACTGACCAGACAAAGAAGTTGAGTTTGGATGCTTAATTAGTAAAGAATTTAAGAAAAGTTTGGGTTTGGGTAGAAAATTAGTAAAGAAGCAACAAGGTTTGTTTATACAGCGTTCTCAGCTGTAAATTCCCTATCTCTGTTAATAAGGATGTCTTTCTACCTCCTGGTACAGGGAGGGCACCTTTCACGTGGGACAAATACATGCTATTGAGGCATATTTGGGGGCTGCCTGAACTGGGCCCTAACAGTAAATCAATTACTTAGCACAGTGCCTAGTAAATAATAGGGGCTCAGTAAATGTTAGCTGTTATTATTACTAATGTTACTTGTTTTACTCCATTAATGCGAGTTAAGGAGGTTCCTGTTTTCTATAAGCGTACTTTGTATAGAGTTAATAACTTTGAGACTATTTTCAAATTCAAGATGATCAGCTCTGATATTCAAGCAAGCTTTGTTAGCAAATGACCCTTGGATGCAAGTACTTAATGCTGCTGCTGCTGCTGCTAAGTCACTTCAGTTGTGTCCAGCTCTGTGCGACTCCATAGATGGCAGCCCACCAGGCTCCCTCGTCCCTGGGATTCTCCAGGCAAGAACACTGGAGTGGGCTGCCATTTCCTTCTACAATGCATGAAAGTGAAAAGTGAAAGTGAAGTTGCTCAGTTGTGTCCGACTCTTCGTGACCCCATGGACTGCAGCCCACCAGCCTCCTCCGTCCATGGGATTTTCCAGGCAAGAGTACTGGAGTGAGGTGTCATCACCTTCTCCAAGTGCTAATGAGATGTCACTCAATAACAATATAAAACAGCCTTGTCACTTGAAAATAAGCTAAAGTTGCTGCTGTATTGGGCTTCCCTGGTGGCTCAGACGGTATTAAAATTTGCCTTACCTGAGTAGTTAATATAATTATTTCTGATATGAATGAATGAAAAACTTTTCATTACCTAATTACTCTTGAACTTAGCGCAAGCTGATAAAAGAAGATGGAATGAAAAAACCCCCCTTGGCTACTTTCAAGGTTAAGGGTACCAACCACTGAATTCTACCCTGTGCTTATGAAGGCGCAATTTGTTGACCACTTTTTTAAAAAATGTGAACTATTTCTAAAAGGGATTATTTGGTCAGGTATGGCTAAGAAATAGACCGCTTTCATTAGGTAAAAACATGTGTGTGTGTGTGTGTGTGTGTGTGTGCGTTTTGTCCAGTTTCCTCAGATGTTTTCTGTTCTGTGCTGGGACATCACTTTCTTGCAGGTTGGTCTTTATTTTGTGTTTTGGAGAATGTGCTTTCTCAGAGTTCAAATGTCAAGTAACAGTCTTTATCTGATCGCCAAGAAGCCTTTGGTTCCCTCCAGAAGTTCCATAGAAACGTTTGCCACTGTTAGGGGTCTACCCGGAAAGGCTCCCTTGTCTGACTCGAGTTTCACTCTGGGCCCAGGATGGCAGGGGGTTTTGCTGTTCTCCGTTTGGCAGGAAGAGTAGCTTCCTGAAAACAGGTTATCCCAGTGGGCAGAAACACAGCCCCTGGGTATTCAATATTTGAGGACAATATTTTGCCTGGAGACAGAAGCCCAGGAGGGTGACTGTTAACTAGTTTATGCTGGAAATCCTTTCGCAAGCAACTCAACTACCGCAAATCACCTGTTTTACATACTAGCATCTCTAATACTTTCTTGTAGAAAGAGAAACAACCTGTGCCATAAATATATGCAAGTTCAATCTTAGAATACTTCAATTTGAGGTGAAATACTCCTCACAGCTTTCAGGGTTTTACAGGCTTATGAGGGAAAAAAAAAAAACCCACAAGTAATTGCAAATTAAAAAGTAACTCCTGGTACACTGAATTTCTGGATCCCATTCGTTAATTCTGATATTTGGTGTATTTTTTATTGACTCCTGTTTGGAATTCTGTATCTATGTTTTTGTGCTCGTGTGTACAGGAAAACCAATATTCCAGGGCTAGTGGGTTTTCACAAAGAATAACCAAGTATTTATGTAGTGGTATATTTAAGCAGCAAGATTGAAAATTCTTCTCTAAATTGGCTTCGGTTTCCATGCTTTCAAAGGCATAATTGAAGAAAGAAAAGGCAATTTTGGATGCAAATGGCAGCCCATTCCAGTACTCTTGCCTGGAAAATCCCATGGATGGAGGAGCCTGGTGGGCTGCACTCCATGGGGTCACTAGGAGTTGGATACGACTGAGCGACTTCACTTTCACTTTTCACTTTCATGCATTGGAGAAGGAAATGGCAATCCACTCCAGTATTTTTGCCTGGAGAATCCCAAGGATGGGGGAGCCTGGTGGGCTTCTGTCTATGGGGTCGCACAGAGTCGGACATGACTGAAGCGACTTAGCAACAGCAACAGTACTTGAGAAACCGGTTAGGTGGAATGGTTCAAAATGTAAAAAGCCTTACTTATGATCCACCCAAGATATGCATCCGACCTGGGATAAGCATCCGACCTGGGATACGCTCTCTCTCATACACTTGCTGCCCCCACTCTCTCCTCCCTGTAAGTAAATCTTTCATATTCTTGTTTAAAAGAAGAAAAACACGTGCTCTCTCAGGGACTTGCCCTTCCTCAGCTCAGGCAAGCAAAACGTCAGCTAAAACCACCGCAGGCAGAATGGAAATGCCAAACTTGCAAGTCAACTTTTCCAGAATTAAAATCAAGGGGCTCTGAAGGATTAAGTCCTCTTTTCTTGGCTCAGCGAATCCTAGACGGATTAACATCAATGCCACTTAATGGCAAGGGGTCTCTGCCTGCAGAGTTTATTAGGTTTGCATGAGAGAGAAGAAAAGGAAGAAAAGTTTCTGAAGCCAAATATAAAAATCCAGGACTTTCAGGTTAGCCAAAAATGGCCTTTTTACCTCTAGTGCCACAGCGTTCATTGGCATCTGGCTGTGCTATAATAATTGCTGCTATTAGCTAGGCACTAACTATATGCTAGGCTTTTGACATATATAATTTTGATTCCTCATAATAACCCAGCAAAAAAGGTAAAGTGAAAGTCGCTCAGTCGTGTCTGACTCTGCACCCCTATGAACTATACAGCCCATGAAATTGTCCAGGCCAGAATACTGGAGTTGGTAGCCTTTACCTTCTCCAGGGGATCTATCTTCCCAACCCAGGGATCCAACCCAAGTCTCCTGCATTGCAGGCGGATTCTTTACCAGCTGAGCCACAAGGGAAGCCCAGCAAGAAAGGTAATCTTATCCTTATTTCATAGATGAAGGAGACAGAGGGTCAGAGAAGCTTGAAACTTGTCTAAGTCACATACCCAGAAAACAGTGAAATTGGGCTTTGACCTGAGCTCTGCTTGACTCAAAACTTGTTCTCTTTCTATTTTCTGCTCCATATTTGCTTGTTGCAGAGACAGAGCCCAGATGGTGCCCAGAGAGTGACATCGGTAGCAGGTAGTAAAGAAACTCTAAGAGGGTAGACTAGAATGCAGCTTTCTCTGTGACACCACCCAGGAGAGCATGGAGTCCGAGACCCTGGAGAGACGATATCAGTACTAATAACCTGCTGTCTACTGAACATCTCTCCAAGGCTGTCTCTTGGGACCTAAGTTGTTTAGTCGCTCAGTCATGTCTGACTCTTTACGATCCCATGGATTGCAGCACAGCAGGCTTCCTTGTCCTTCACCATCTCCCGGAGTTTGCTCAAACTCATGTCCATCGAGTCAGTGATGCCAGCCAACCATCTCATCCCCTGTCATCCCCTTCTCTTCCTGCCCTCAATCTTTCCCAGCATCAGGGTCTTTTCCAATGAGTTGGTTCTTTGCATCAGGTGGCCAAAGTATTGGAGCTTCAATTTCACCATCAGTCCTGCTAATGAGTAGGTCACCTATTCAGAACTCATGCTGCCTTCTGCCTGGGGGTGCCCTTTCCCCCAGGAGGACTCAGCCCGGGGAGAGTCTGATGTCTCTTCTGACCCCCTTACAGGGAATTTGACAATGCCCTCCTATATTCCCTCACACTGTCCCCCGTCCAGAGTCCTACCACCCGCATCTCATCCCTATCCAAGAAAGGAACAATATTATCTCTTAAGTCGTGTTTTCTTCTTCCTTATTTTTCATTTTATTCTATCTGTGTGTCTTGGTTAGATAGTAAGTTTCCTATTTCTAACAAACCTTCAATCGTGCATGCCAATAGTTACAGATCCCATGAAATCAATTCCTGTTGTGAACATTGTATGACATGCTTTGAAAATATAATGAATCAATAGATGCTGGCCAAAACCACTTGATCAGTGAGCTCCATCTGTTACTGCTTTCACTGAGTCTTGACTTCTCTCCATTTTCAGGCCTATCTTTTGCTCAGGCTGTAGGCCTCTGATACCAACTCCTCCAAGTCTTGTGCAATATGGAAAGATACAGAAAGTAATAGCTGTCCAAGGAGGCGTGTGTGCTCAGAAGCCATCTAGTGTATCCTCCTCGGGCAATGGAAAAAGTACGGAGCTCGGAATCACAAGACCTAGCTTAGTGGCCATGTGATTGTAGAGAAGTCACTTTGTGTGGTTTGTCTCATCTCTAAAGCAGTATTACCTCACGGAGTTTTTGTTGGCTGTGTTTGGTTCACTAGACACCGCTGGAATATGACCTAGGACTCATACAGAGGCCCTCAAAAGTAATTATCTGGCCAAGATAATTAGATCCAAATTATAAAAATAAAGCTTCAAAATGAAATTTAATAANCACGGACAGAGGAGCCCGGTGAGCTACAGTCCATGGGGTCACAAAGAGCCAGACATGACTGAGCAACTAGCACCAAAGTGCCAGCCAGCTCAGCAGCCCTGAAACAGTGCTGGAGCCACAGGGCTCAGCAGGGTCGTGGATGCTCAGGTGCACTCACCTGAGGGGCCCGTGGTGGTGGGGGGGGTGTCATAATGCAGAAATGCTTCTGCCCCCTGCTGGTAAACAGATGCTGTCCTCAGCCCTGGAGCACCCCCACACCGCAACCTCCCTGTGACCCCATAACTGACGGGAGACTGCCTGGCCCAGATGGAGGCCTTCAGAACAAACTCCCATGACCTGATAGGGACACCATGATGGCACCGGTTGCTAATTATTTATAGGATCACTTTAGTGACAAAGATTCCCCTCCCTTCAAAAGGAGCCTGCCTTCAAAGAGAACCCATTCTTGCCTGGGAGACATGCAGAGAATCAGAGTGAACAGGACAAAAAACTCAGCAACTCCCGCCCCTAGCCAAGGGCTGGTTCCTCCCCAGCTGGGCCTTTGCCTTTCTCAGTCCTACAGTCATGGCTGTAGGATTCATCCATTTCATTCATCCTGTTCATTCATCCATTTGCCAAACATTTATTGAGCACCTACTAGATGCCAGACACCATTCTAAATGCTAGGAAGGCAGAGGAGGACAAGTCAGATAAGGCTCCTACCTCATGTCTTAGGAGGAGAGGGATGGTAAATAAGGAAACAAGATAATTTTCGATAATAGTAAGTGTTATGAAGATAGTGAGACAATGTTAGGAGATAAGGAATTACTGGGGGTGGGGGATTGGCAGGGGAAGAGGGAAACTTTAACTTAAAAAGTCAGAGAAGGCCATTCTGAAGATGTGGAATTTGACATGATGATGGAAAGGTTCTGGGGAAAAAGTGGTCCAGCAAGAGGAAACAGGACAACAGAGTTCTAGAGGTGGAAGGTCTTGGCACATTTAAGAAACAGAAAGGACAATGTGGTTGGAAAACAAAAGCTAAGGAAGCGTGTAGAATGAGACGAAGTGAAGAAGTGGGCAGGGGAGTTTCAGTAGCTAAGACTCCTTGCCCCACTGCAGGGGACCTGGGTTCAATCCCTGGTCAGGGAACTACATCCCACGTGTCACAACTAAAGATCCCAAGGATGAGGATGAGATCAGCTGGAGGGCTCTGCTGGGAAGAGACATGAGCGGGAGAGAAGATTGGGACCCAGAAAACCCAATGGAGGAGTTCCTTCCTTTCTACCCCGTGAACAGTGGCAAAGGCAAGCCCCGAAGTCAAGGGCCCCCATCTGAGGCAGCCGCCCACCCAGGATCTTAGCTACCCATCCAGTCTGGGTTTTTTTCTAACCTAACCTGGGACCCAGAATCCTCCCTGAACAAGTCACAATCACGTTAAACCTCTGTTTGCAAAGGAGAGGGCAGAGATGAGTCATAAGGACAAGGAGAAGATTCCAGCTGCCATTGACACAGAAACGCTTGGAGCTTTGGTGAAGGTACCAGCTGGGGGTGGGGGTGGGGTCATGGGGAGCCAAGGTGAGGAGGGAAAGTCATCGTGCTAAGCACTTCACATGCAATCACACCTCACACACCTCACCACAATCACTATTCCAGATGAATAACGGAGCTTCAGAGATGTTCCAGAACTTGACAAACTTCGCACAGCTGACAAACCAGGATTCACCCCCGACCCGCACCTCTCCCTGGGGCTTCCCAGGTAGCTCAGCTGGTAAAGACTCCTCCTGGAAAGCAGGAAACCCCAGTTCAATCCCCGGGTTGGGAAGTTTCCCTGGAGAAGGGATAGACTACCCATGCCAGTATTCTTAGGCTTCCCTGATGGCTCTCAGACAGTAAAGAATCTGCCTGCAATGTGGGAGACCTGGGTTCGATTCCTGGGTCGGGAAGATTCCCTGGAGAAGGGAATGGCTACCCACTCCAGTATTCTGGCCTGGAGAATTTCATGGACAGGGGAGCCTGTCAGCCCACAGTCCATGGCCTGGAAAAGGGTCTGACACAACTGAGCAACCTTCCACTTCACTTCACCTCTCCCCAAGTCTGACTCACTCCATTCCCTGCCTCGGCACTCCAGAAGCACAGATTCATTTTCCTGTAGGTTTGCACTCTGCTCCCCTCACCAGGGACTTCCATGGTGGCTCAGATGGTAAAGCATCTGCCTACAGTGCGGGAGACCCGGGTTCAATCTCTGGGTTGGGAAGATCTCCTGGAGAAGGAAATGGCAACCCACTCCAGTATTCTTGCTGGGAAAATCCCATGGATGGAGGAGCTTGGTAGGCTACAGTCTATGGGGTCCCAAAGAGTCAGACACGACTGAGCAACTTCACTTTCACCTTCCCCTCAGCTACAACGAAGGCAGTGAGCCTTCTTGCCCACCTCCCAACCACCATTCTGCAAGGTCCCAGCACTTCCTTCCTGTTTAGTCTTTTCCAGTCTCTACCTATTTCCCATGCACCAGTCAGAGCATTCATCTTTAGAACTGGGTTTCTTGCCCACCTCCATCTTGAGCCCCAGTTTGCCTTGGCAGTCCTCTGGGCAGAGATTATACCAGTCACTTCCCAGTAGCTGACTATCTGTATTCCAGGCAGCTAGGCCCCTAGGGCTGGGGTCTGAAAGAGGCTGGACCAGGCTGGAGCTGGAAAAGGGAGCTCTCCCATCAGATGCATCTGAAAATTTAAAAGTTCCTCGCCCATCCCAAAGGAGTCTGAGTTTGTTCATAGGTGCCCAAGCAATAGGGAGAGGAAGGTGCTGGGGCAGGTGTCTCTCCCTCCCCTCCTGGCAAATGCCTGGACTTGTGGCCCCGTGGAATGTGGAGGTGGGGTGCATGGGAGGGGAGGTAGGGAGCCTCTATCCAAGGCCTCACGTTCACAAAAGACCTTAAATTCGACTTCAGATGTTATCTCCAAATGAGGCTATGCATAGAGCCATTGTCTTTTGTGTTTGAAGTGTTAATGCGTTAAACGTAAATATTGAAAATATGCTACAGCTTTTCAATCCAGATTGGCATCTCATTTTTTTAAATCCTAGAAACCTCAAAAACAGAAGGCGGCTTCCCCAGCGCCCCTAAGGGGGCTTTGAAGTCTTCTTTCCAAGAGAAAGAACGCGGGGGAGAGTGGGGAGCTGGAGAGATGCGGCCCGCGAAGGAGTAATAATGGGGCCGACAGGTGTGGGGACCAGAGCCTCGTCCTTTCAGCTGAAGCTCCTGGGGGTCCAAATCCCAGCTTCTCTAAAAGAGTCCTGCCCTTTTGTGTCCGCAGTGCCCACTTCTACTCCACTCGGCAGCAGGAGTGAGCCAGAGTGAGGGCAGGGGACAGGCCTAGACTGGCAGAGGAGCGTAAGAGGCGTCACCACCCGCCAGCTCGCCCGCCCCCAGCTCCGGAACCAGCCGCTCTGGCCTCACGTTCCCTCGCCCGGGCTAGAATCTGTGTCAGCTCCAGACCCCCGGCCGGCCATCCCTGCGGAGGCCACGCCAAGGGAGCAGAGAAGCTCCGCGCAGGACCCCAGAAAGGCGGAGGGAGCGCGCTCCCTCCCAAAGGAAAGACAGTTGTGGGGCTGATGAAAGGGAAGCAGAGAGGCGCGGGGCTGGCGGGCGAGAGCGGGGGCGTGACGGGGAGACGAAATCTCGGGGGAGGGAGAGAACGGGACCACCTGGAGGTCCGCCGCGACGTCGGGCTGGAGCTGGAGGGGGAGAGGAGCCGGGAGGGGGCGCGCAATTTAGCCCGAGGGTCCTGAGCTGAAACTCAACACCCGCCTTTGGAGGGCTCGTCCCCCTTTCTCCTCCGCCCCTTCCCTTCCCCTCCCTTTTCCCCCTCCCTCCTTTCTCTTAATCCCCGGGACTGAGCCCCGCGCCGGAGCCGGGAGGGCCCGAGGGGAGGAGAAAGGAGCTGCACCCAGAGGGCGCCGGGAGCCTGGGAAGGGGAGGGAAGGGGAGCCGCGAGCGGGGGCTGAGCCTGAAAGCCGCGCGCGACCCCCGGACCCTTTCCAGCCCTCTCAGTGACCCCCCAACCCCACTTCCAGGCGAGTCCGCAGGAGCCTAGCCGCTGCGCCTCCTTAGCCTTCTGCTTAGCCTCCTTTGCTCCTTTTGCTTTGTGGCCTTTCTCTCGGTTCCCAGAGACACCTGGGCTGCCACGAGCCCTGGGGCGCTCAGAGAGGCCCCGCCAAGGGTGCGTGTAAGCGGGGCGGCGAGGGCCAGCGTCCTGGGCCAGGGGGCCGAGGGTGGGAGCGGGAGTGCTGGCGCCGAGGGTTGGAGGGGGCGCGTGGGGAAGACCGTCCCGCCCCCTCGAGCCTGGCCCGCGTGCGCGTAGCGAGGCACGGGCCCGGCGCCCCCAGACCCCCAGGCGCTCTGCGAGCGAGGGTGCGAGCTCAGGAGCCCGCCTTGGGGGCTTCGAGCGTTGGGGCACAAAGCCGCCACTGGGGTCGTCCAGCCCAGCCGCCCTGCTCTCCGAGGCCTTTGGCTCCAGCCTGGCCTCCGCTGCCAAGTCGGGCGACTTTGAAGAGAGACAAACTTCTTGATTTTCACTGCCCCCGCCCCATCCCTCTCAGCCAGGCTGCTGCAGAGCCCCGGACGCCCGAATCTCAGCCCTGGGAACACCACTCTCCGGCGCGGCTCCGGGTGGGGAAGGTTGGCCCCTAAACTCGCTCGTCCAGCCCGACCGCCCAGGCGGCTTCTCTCTGCCCTCGGGGCCGTCCTGAGCGGCCTGGAGAGGCGTCGAGCGCAGCCCCAGCTCCCACCTCTTCGCCCGTCCTGGCACTGGAAGGGAGCTTTGGGTCCATGCGGACCCGGCTTGCCCCCGCGGCCTAGGACAGGCAGCTCCGGGGNCACTGCCACCCCTCTTTAAGGCAGCCACTCCCTCACGAGTCAGCTGGGCCGCTGAGGAGGGAGTAGAGCTGGGGTGGCCACACCCATCATCAATCAGTCTATCAGCCACTCTAGCCGGATTCCCGCAAGTGCGCGGGAGGTTTGATCCCATTGGACAGAGTTGAAATTGAACACAAGGAGGAGCTCCTCACAGCCCCGCCCCTGCTTTCTGTCTTGCACTCCTGTAGCCTGAATCCCAGCGACTGTATCCCCTTTCCACCCTTCCCTAGGCCTTAGGATGCCCAGGGAAATCGAGGCTGCCTCTTGCTTTCTGGACTCCTCTGAATCGGCATTCTGGGAAGGAGGATTGTGACGCTGGGAAGAGAAGCATGGCTGCTTACCCCCTCCCACACCCCTCGAGGATGAGTTAGATTTTCACTCCTTCTCAGACCAGACTCCTCTTAGCTTCTCAACCTATATGATGCTGAGAAGACTCTAGTTCAGAGCCAGAAAGGGGGAGGTGGGGTACTCCGACAAAAAGATGCTGCCTCAGGAGCCAGCTGATCATCTTTATCCAGGAGGTAGACCTTTCTTTTTGCTTGAAAGGGGAAACTGTTGGTATTTATACTCGTGAAACACACAGGACCCTGATAACAGCTAATCTTATTCGAGTATTTACTGGCCCTAAACTTTGTCTTGGTATGTCCTGGTTCTTTGATGCATTGTCTCATCCAGTACTCACAACAACTCTGAGGCTAGTACAGTTATTATCTGAAAGTGGATATTCAGCTATGGATATGGAATTCTACAAAGGAGGAACCTGAGTCTTGGCGAGGTTAAACAGACTGCCCAAAGTCACCCAGCTCGAAAGCAGCAGAGCCAGGACTCAAAACTCAGGTCTGTCTGCCTTAAAAACAGTGCTCTTAACTGCCTGCCTAGATCCAAAATACCGATTTCTAATTTATAGTTAGAAAGAAAAGTGCCAAGCTAACCAGGAATTTGTGTTATCTGGCTAGCATGTTTGCTTCTGTGGCACAATTGCCTTTAGAAGCCAAAATGTAATCAGAAAAGGGTTTGATGAATTTGGAATCAGGCAAGAAGTCAGTTTGTTGTTAATTTCATCCAGCCATAAAGGGCTGGACAACCTCTCCACCTGAGGGAAATATCAGTCAAGAGGAGCATGCACTCTCTCTGGCTGAGCAGGCCATCCTTCGCCCAGTGTCTGTTGACCAAATGCAGCCTACCTGATATCTTGAGCTTGAGAAGTTTCACCATGTTAGTCAATCCACATGGATTACCTGCTCAGTACTAACTACTCAGCGCCTAACTACCTGTTTTCTACCATCACTGTGTAAGCCACTAGCAAACATATCCGAAGTGGAATATATTTTGATAGTGTGAGTGGCTTAAGCCTGATTCTACCAAACAACTTGGTGGAATCAGAGTCCAGTGATGAGTGACTAGTAAAGGGAACTTGGACATCGTGAAAACTTCCTATGAACTTAAATCATGTTTGAGCTATGGATCATCTTTTTTTTTTTTTTGAAGTGTAGTTGATTTACAATGATGTGTTAGTTACTGCTCTACAGCAAAGTGGTTCAGTTACACGTATACACACATTCCTTTCTAGTATTCTTTTCCACTATGGTTTATCATACAAATATTCAATATAGTTCTCTGTCCTCCACCCTAGGACACTGTTGCTTATCCGTTCTATATATATAAAAACTTACATCTGCTAACCCCAACCTCCTATTCCATCCCTCTCCTAAGCCCTCCCCCTTGGCACCAGCAGTATATTCTTTACATCTGTGATTCCCTCTCTGCTGCACCGATAGGCTCACTTGTGTCATGTGTTAGATTCCACGTATAAGTGATGTCGTGTATTTGTCTTTCTATTTCTGACTTCACTTAGTATGATAATCTCTAGTTGCATCCATGTTGCTGCAAATGGATTTATTTATTCTTTTTATGGCTGAGTAATATTCCATTGGGGTGTGTGTGTGTGTGTGTGTGTGTGTGTGGTTTATGGCTGAGTAGTATTCCATTATAGTAGAATTCCATAGTATTCCATTCCATTCCAATACTGAATAGTATTCCATGTGGATATATACACCACATCTTTATCCATTCATCTATTAATGGACATTTAAGGTGTTTCCATGTCTTGACTGTTGTAAACAGTGCTGCTATGAAATTAGGGGTGCGTGTATCTTTTTAAATTATAATTTTGTCCAAATATATGTCACAGGCCCTCTTGACTTTACTACAGTTACTATACAAGAAGGAAAAAGGAGATCCTTTCTTTTTGGCCATGCCACACAGCTCACAGGATCTTGGGTTCCCTAACCAGGAATTGAATGTGGGCCTCGGCAGTGAAAGTCTGGCATCCTAACCACTAGGTTACCAGGGAACTCCCCAAAAGTAGATCCTTATGCTTGTGGTTGTGAAAAAGAGTGTGAGTGGAGCCCCTGGAATCACAGCCTGGAGTTGAAATCACGTTGTACCAGCTGTATGTCATTGGGCAACATACCAAGCTCTCTATTCCAATTTCCTTTCCAAACAGGGATAATGATGGCTCCTCCCTTATCAGGTTGAGGATTAAATGAGATGAGATGGTTAGTGCAGACACTTGTTCAGTGTCTGGATATATAATTCGCACTTGGTGTCTGTGATTCACCTGAGCCTAATAGTGTCCAGGTGGCGCTAGTGGTAAAGAACCTGCCTGCTGATGCAGGGGATACAAGAGACGCGGTTTTGATCCCTGGGTTGGGAAGATTCCCTGGAGGAGGAAATGGCAACCCACTCCAGTGTTCTTGCCTGGAGAATCCCACAGAGGAGCCTGGCAGGCTATGGTCCATAGGGTCGCAAAGAGCTGGACACGACTCAAGTGACTTAGCACACAACGCCCATGGCTCTCAAAGGAAAAAGCTTAGATATCCCCACCAGGAGAACTGGAAACAGTCTGATAAATCTTTGCTCATGGTTGGTCCACCAGCTCCCCCTACACAAATACACACACACACACACACACACACACACACACACGAGCGTATATACTTTTCTCTTCATGGTAACTTCAGCCTCTGCTGGTGGAACCTTACTTGCTAAGACTGAGAACAAAACAATTGCTTTGG
Source organism: Redunca redunca (assembly GCA_006410935.1). Classification (NCBI taxonomy): domain Eukaryota; kingdom Metazoa; phylum Chordata; class Mammalia; order Artiodactyla; family Bovidae; genus Redunca; species Redunca redunca. The sequence continues at coordinate 18,136 of SJYQ01017585.1, forward strand.
TTTCTGTTTTCTTCCCTATTATGCTGAGGCTCTGTCTGGGCTGGATTTCTCCCAGTCTCTCTTAGAATGAGGTGTCTCTGCGGCTGCTTAATCTAACCTGCTTGTAGGGGATACTGACCAGGAAACAGGGAAGGTGATGGAGATTCTGTGGGAGACCTTTGCAAGATTTCCCTGTGTAATTCATTCAGCATACGTTCATGGAGGACTGATTCCAGGTCAAGCCTATTGCGGGGGCTAGGAATATAATAGCCCCTTTTCTCACAGGACTAACAGTACAAGGGAAGAAATCTATTTTAAAAAGTAAGTAGACAAATAGTATGGGCTTCCCTTGAGGCTTAGCTGGTAAAGAATCCACCTGCAATGCAGGAGACCTGGGTTCGATCCCTGAATTGGGAAGATACCCTGGAGAAGGGAAAGGCTACCCACTCCAGTATTCTGGCCTGGAGAATTCCATGGGCTGTATTGTCCATGGGGTCGCAAAGAGTCGGACAAGACTGAGCGACTTTCACTGCACTTCACTTCAGACAAACAGTATAAACTAATGTAAAGGAAGTAATAGGTGGAGACAGACACAGAAGGAGATAGGGAGAAGAGTGAGAAGGAGACATTATTTATTTTTTGGCCGTGCCCTGCAGAATCTTAGCTCCCTAACCAGGGATTGAAGCTGCATTATCTGTATTGGGAGCATAGAGTCTTACCCACTGAACCACCAGGGAAGTCCCAAGAGAAGGAGACATTTAAGAAGAACTGAAGGTGCTTCGCTGGTAGCTCAGTGGTAAGGAATCTGCCTGCCAGTGCAGGAGACTTAAGCTCAATCCCTGGTCTGGGAAGATCCCACACACCTCAGAGCAACTGTTGAGCCTGTGCAATAGAGCCTGGGAACCTCGACTGCTGAGACCATGTGCTGCAGCTACTGAAGCTCATTCACGTGGAGCCAGTGCTCTGCAGTGAGAGAAGCCACTGCGATGAGAGTCCCCCGCACCACAACTAGAGAACGGCCCCCGCCCTCCGCAACTCGAGAAAAAAGCCTGTGCAGCAATGAAGGCCCAGCACAGTAAAAACAAAGGAATTCAAAAGAAGAGCTGGAGGATGAAAAGGTCTAATCAGCTGAAGAGCTGGGGAAGGGTAAAGGAAGAGCAAAGGCCCCGAGTTGGGAAAGAGCTTGTCTAGATCAAAGAACAGAGAGCGAGAATGCAGGGAAGGGCACTGAAGCCAGGCCAGGCCCATCAGGAAGAGCCGAGTCAGGAGGTCACATGTTTAGCTTGAGGAAACCAGGGAGCTCTGTATTTTGAGCAGGGGTAACGTGACCTGATGATGTGTGTGAAGACCCCTCTCCCTGCTCCCACCTCACCCACCAGGCCCAGCTGGCCCGGGCTTTGTACAACACAGCTGAGTCCCCGCAGGAGCTGTCCTTCCGCCGAGGGGACGTTCTGCGGGTGCTGCAGAGGGAAGGCGCTGGTGGGCTGGATGGCTGGTGCCTCTGCTCCCTGCATGGCCAGCAGGGCATCGTGCCTGCCAACAGAGTGAAGCTCCTTCCCGCTGGCCCAGCACCCAAGCCTGGCCTCTCCCAGGTGCCCCCAACCCAGCCAGGCTCACCACATCCAGCCCCAGAGCACAACAGTGAGGACCAGGAGGTGAGCACTGGAGCCCCCCAACCCTGATTCTGGACAACCCATTCCTCTTTGCTGCTGCAGGCGGGGCAGAAAGAGCCCTGAGACCCCCAGCCCTGCACTGACTCTGCTGTTCAAATCCTGTCTGCCAAGTCTTTCTGGGCTCTTTCTCCACTGGCACAGGGAGGGGGTTGGAAGGTGTCTAAACTCCTCTCGGGCGCGCACTATGATTCCCTGCTCCCCACTCTACCTGACCCACCTGCCTGTCGATCCCCCAGTTGTACGTGGTGCCACCCCCAGCTCGACTCTGTCCTACCTCGAGACCTCCAACTGGACCCTGCCCACCCTCCCCTGACACCATCTACAAGGTCCCCAGAGGCGGTGGGACCCAACTGGCTGCCCCTGGAGCTGCCTTGGAGGTGAGGGCTAGGGGTTCATGTGTCTATTGGACAGGGGACAGATGGCTCTCGGAGATGGGTTAGGGGAGTGGGGGGCCCACTGCCGAGCCTGAAAGTAACTAACTTCTTCCTCTGCAGGTCTATGACGTACCCCCCACTGCCCTCCGAGTTCCCTCCAATGGCCCCTATGACTCCCCGGCCTCCTTTGCCCGCCCTATGGCTCAGGTTGCTCCCCAGTCCCTTGGAGAAGATGAAGCTCCCTATGACGTGCCTCTGGCCCCAAAGTCACCATCAGACCTGGAGTTAGATCTGGAGTGGGAGGGGGGCCGGGAACCAGGGCCCCCCCTCTATGCTGCCCCCTCCAACCTGAAGCGAGCATCAGCCCTTCTCAATCTGTACGAAGCACCAGAGGAACTGCTGGCAGATGGAGAAGGCGGGGGCGCTGACGAGGGCATCTATGACGTCCCCCTGCTGGGGCCGGAGACACCCCCTTCTCCAGAGCCCCTGGGAGCTTCGGCCTCCAGTGACATGGACACCCTGGCCCTCCTTCTGGCCAGAAGCCCCCCAGCCCCACACAGGCCCCGGCTGCCCTCAGCCGAGAGTCTGTCCCGTCGCCCCCTGCCTGCCTTGCCTGTGCCGGAGGCCCCCAGCCCTTCCCCTGCTCCTTCTCCTGCTCCGGGCCGGAAGGGCAGCATCCAGGACAGGCCCCTGCCCCCACCCCCACCGCGCCTGCCTGGCTACGGGGGCCCCAAGGCGGAGGGGGATCCGGAGGGCAGAGAGGTGGAGGACCACCCAGCAGGACACCACAACGAATACGAAGGCATCCCAGTGGCCGAGGAGTACGACTACGTCCACCTGAAGGTGAGCCTGCCTCAGTCAGCCCCCCAGAATGCCTCCAGGAGAACGGGGGTCAAGACCTGAGGTCCCAGAGGCAGACCTGGCCCCCTCCATTCCCTTCTTCCCCTCCGCTGACCCTGCACCCTGTGGCCTGTGACCCCTGTACTGGGCCACATCATGTGTATCAGTGCCGCAACCCAACCTGGGGTCCCCAAGCTCTCTGACCTGCCACTAGGGCTCTCCCAGACCCAGAGTCAGGAGGCTGTGGATCCAATGGGAGGAGAGACCTTCAGGAGGAAGTGGGAGTGGGGAGGAGCGGGAAAACCACGCGGGCTGCCTTGCCCTGCTCCCCTACCCCTGCACTGAGGCCCTTATCCCCTACTGCAGGGCATGGATAAAGTTCAGGAAGCCAGGCCTCCAGATAAGGCCTCCCCAGGGGATACTGAACAGCTGGAGAGGGGGCCGCCAGAGCAGCAGGTAACCCGGTGTGGTTGGTGCAGAGAAGGGGGCAGGGGAGGAGGAGCAGGAACCTGGAAGAAGGGGTATTCTTAACTGAAGCATCGAGGGAAATCTATTTAGGAGGGGGTAAGAGTTCAGTGAAACAGGACAGTTGGGGTGGAGAGGAGTTAGAATCCAGAAAGGAGCTGGAGCTTAGAAAAGGATACCAGGAATTCAGAAAGAGAGGAAAGAATGTGTTGGAGAGGAGTCAGAAAACCGAGCAGTCAGGGGAACAGAGTTTCTGGGCTGGGTGACTTCTGAGGCTCCTTCCAACTGTGAATTCCTGGGTTCCTAAGAGACCTGGCTCTTAATTCCAGCTCCACCACTAAGAAGCCAGGGCCTCCGAAGCCACCAGTTAATCTCTCTGGGTCTCAAGGAAATGAGACTGTCTCCTCGACTCATGGTCTAGAATGGTCCTAATCACCATAGCTACCATCTGTCACGTTTGTACCAAGCGCCAGACCCTGTGCTCAGTACATTGCACCTGTCAGCACTGATCATAGCAATAGTTAGCACTCATACGGTGCTTACAGTTTGCAATGCTGTGTTCTCAGCTCTTTTTGTGAAGATCAACTAATCTTCACTGCAGCCTTAGGAGGCAGAAACAAGAACTGCACTATCCAGTGTGGTAACCACACACCACATGCAGCTACTGACCCCCAAATGTGACCAGTCCCAACTGAAATGCGCTGTAAATATAAAATGCACACCAGATTTTGCAGACTTAGTATGAAAAGCACTTTCAATAATTTTTATATTGATTACAGTGTTGAAACTACACTATTTTTAATATATGGAATTACAAAATATGTACCAGTTTCTTTGTCACTTTTCTAATGTGGCCACTTGGAAATTTGAAATAGCATATGTGGTTGGCATTATGTTTACATTGGACAGTGTAGTACTAGGCTCCCCGTAGATAAAGAAGATAAAGGAAGATGAAGACAAAGAAGATAGAGGAGATAAAGGAATGATGACCTTCAGAGACTTGTTTTTGAGGTTGTTTGAATCCAGATTTATCAGACGTCAATTCTGGACATCTTCCTGTCACTCGCTAAGAGAATCTAAATTGTCTGACAGGCGAAGGTACAGTTTAAAAGGGTTAAGCTTAGGGAGCAAGGAAGGCATGAGGAACAAAGGGAGGGAAGGAGAAAGGAAATAAGAACGGAAGTGGCACTGGCCAGGCAGTCCCGCTGAACACTCTTCTCGCCCTTAGGAGGCCCTGTTCCCCGGGGAGCCACTGGTTCTGCCCACTGGAGATCTACAGCTCCTGCACTTCTACGCCGGGCAGTGCCAGGGCCACTACTCAACACTGCAGGCGGCCGTGGCGGCCCTGATGTCCAGCACCCAGGCAAAGCAGCCCCCACGCCTCTTTGTGCCCCACGGCAAGCGGGTGCTGGTGGCTGCCCACCGCCTGGTGTTCGTTGGGGATACCCTGGGCCGCCTGGCAGCCTCTGCCCCTCTGCGAGCACAGGTCGGGGACGCGGGCACAGCACTGGGCCAGGCCTTGCGGGCCACTGTGCTGGCCATCAAGGGGGCCGCCCTGGGCTACCCATCCAGCCCTGCAGCCCAAGAGATGGCGCAGTGCGTGGCGGACCTGGCAGGGAGGGCCCTGCAATTCACCACTCTGCTCACCAGCCTGGCCCCCTGAGCCCCTTGTCTCTGCTCTGCCCTCACCTGCCTCCCAGAGCCGCCTCCAGTCCTCAGGTGGCTGGAGCGCTCTGTTTTCGGGACTAAGAGACACTGAGGCATCTTTCCCCCTTACTGCCCTTTCCAGGCATCTCAACCTCTCCCTGAGGACCCTCCTCCCCTACCCCACAGCTTTTTGTACGAGCCATTTTGTATAAATTATTTATATTTAATATTATTCCCTGCTTTGTCAGGGGCAGGCACCAGGCCCTCCAGGGACCTTCCTCCTCCCTCAGCCTGGGGTGGAGGTTCTTGGGCACTGCAAGGCCAACCCTTCTGGAATCTTAACCCCACAGAGAGCCAAGTAGCTGAAACATAGAGCCACCAGGAGCCCCTTTTTTTGTCCTGTGTCTTGGCTCTGGAACATCAGCACCTCCCTGTTAGCCGAGAGCGAGGGCAGAACGTTGGCAGCCCGGAGTGGGAAGGTCTGGGAGAGGCCAGAGGACTCCTCCACGCAGAAGCAGGAGAGCTGGGCCTCTGACGTGGTACACCTCAATAAACCGGGCTTTCTGGTTCCCCGACTCTGCTTCCTGGGAGCCTAGGGGGCAGGCCCGGCACCCTTGGCCAAACTGTTGGGATACACACTGTGGGTAGTCTGCCTTTAGGATTTGAGGAGAAATTCTGCTATTTCTCCAACTGTTCATCTAGCAGGTTCTCAGCTCCCATGGTGTGCCAGGCACAGTTCTGAAGGTCCATTGTGGGGGTGGGCTGGATAGAAACAAGTCAGCTGAAACAAGTAAATTAAAAAAAAAGAGGAACCTGCCACAGAGTTGATAGTTGCTGGTAATAGAAATGAACAGGCTGATATGTGACTGAGTAGATGGGGAGAGGCCATCGAAAACTTTAGACAGGATTGCTGGGGAGGTGGTATCTGTGCTGAGACCCCGAGGATGAGAGAACCAAGAATAATCTGCAACGTAGCATTCTGGGAAGGCAGGCCCTGATTCCTGCCCAAGGCCTCTCCTCCAGGACCGATGTCAGATGATGTCATTAGAGAGGTGCACACATGGGAGGGAGGCCATGAGAGAGCCTTGATGGTGCCCTGCTGAAGAGGTCACCCCAGCTGTCCTCAGCTTTGTGCCATAGGCCAGCTCTGACCCACTGGAGAGGACTGCTGGCCTGGGTGCCCTCTCCCTTAGGTTAACCCAAGAGGGTCTAGTCCCTTAAACTCCCCTTCCCAACTTCCTGCTGACTGTCTTTCCGGACACACCACCTTTTAGAGGAGCTGAGGGGCCAATGAATTCAATGTGCTAGAAGTCCATAGTCCACAGGGCCTTGGTGAAATTGATGGGCCATGGCCTAGACAGGGGACCACTTCAGCCGTTCACCGCAAGGGAAGATGTCCAAGCCACAGATCCATTGCTTAAGCTCCGCTTTCCCAAGATTCTACTCTGGCACAGTGACTGGACTGGAGGTACCCCAAAATTCAATCACAGTCAGTCCCTTGGCCCCTCTCCCCATGCATTTGCCTCCTCCATTTGAGGTTCTTTGGTCTCATTTCACTCTCAAAAGAAACTCATTTCCAGAGGCTGGGGCCACCAAAATTCACCCCTAGGTGTTGGTATTAAAGACATAACAGAGGCTATCCTCCACCACCTTCCAGAAAGAATTTCAAGAGATCAGCCTGGAATTAGAGTCAGAGGTCTCAATGCAAGTTTCCGTATACCTGTGTCTGCAGGTAAATCCTGTCAGATCCTCAGAGCACTAGTTTCCTCTCTAATATGAGAAGGAACATAGTGATCTCCCAGGGCTGTTGTGAGGCCCTAACAAGATAATGCGTGTGAACAGCCCAGCAATGCAGAAAGTTACGTGAATTACAATTCCAGGACAGACATGAGGAGACTAGCAAATAAATCCCCAAGGAATGTTGCCGGTGACAGCACCAAAGTAAATACTGAAGAGATGCTGAAATGGGTTGGGGAGTGGGGAGAGGCTGCTTATTGCATTAGAAGACTTTCCCATATCTGGAAAATTTCTGAACAGAGGGGACAAATTAGAAGTGTGGTTCAGTGGAGACAAGATGGAATGGATTTCCATCTTGAGATTGACAGGATAAAGAACCTATTAGAAATCAAATCTTTAAAAAAAAAAAGAAAATCTTGAGAAGTGCATTTCTAACTTTAATGTACATATACATGGGGATCTGGTTAAAAATGTAAAGTATCTGAAAACAGCCTTCGATTCTACATTTCCAGCAAGTTCCTAGGTGATGTGGATGTTCCTGGTCTATAAATCATACTTTGAGTAGCAATTCAAGGAGTTAGGGAAGACTTCTCTGAGGCAAATATGCTTGAACTGACAGCTGAAGGAGAACTTGACTAAAGTAGAGGAGACTTCTAGGCATAAGCACCAGCTTACGCAAGGGCCCTGTAGCACTGGAAAAACTGGAAGAACATCAGTGTGACTGGTGTGCAGAATTTGGAGAGAGAGAGAGCTGCAGAGAGTATGAGATCACTATGAGGTCTAGAATGTTGCATTTACCTTGACGGTAGAAGACGTTGATGGTTGTTAAACAGGAAAGGAACACAAACATCTCCCTTTTGAAAAGATCAGTCCATCTGCATTATGAACAGATGGGGGGAAAGGACTGGAAAAAAGCAGATACAGAGCACCGGTTAAGAACTGGGAGGCTAAAGCAGTCTGCACAACAGGTAGCTTGACTAGTGGTGCCAGAGATAGATGGAAAGAAGCAGAATATCTGAGAACTACACAGGAAATGTCTGAGTGAACTCCGGGAGATGGTGATGGACAGGGAGGCCTGGCGTGCTGCGATTCATGGGGTCGCAAAGAGTTGGACACGACTGAGCGACTGAACTGAACTGAACACAGGAAATAAAATGGGTAGGATTTTGTAGAGGATTTGACATGGGGTGGAGAGCAGGGGTAAGGAAGAGGGCACTCTTAAAGGCTGTCACCTGAGCATCTGGCCACAACTGGACGGTGAAAGTGCCATTCAGTGAGGAAAGAAGAGCTAGAAGACAGCCTAGTTGGGGGGAGGGGGGCGACATGACCATGAGTTTGGTCTTGGACGAATTGACTTTGAGATCCTTGTGATTCATCCAGGATAAGAAACCAAATAAGAGGTGGCTTCAAGGGTCTGGGGCTCAGAAGAGAGGTGGGAGCTGGAGATGTATGTGAATGTATGGGAATCAGGTTTATATTGGCTCATGTTATTTATACTCAGGGTAATGGAAGCTGTGGGCATAAGTGAGATTCTGAGGCGGAGAGAACAGGAGGAGATGAGAGGAGGGCCTAGAATCAAGCCTCCAAAGATCACAGGCACTGACTGATGGTGAGGAGAGCGAGTCTGTGGTAGAGAAAAGAGTAGCAAGAGAAAGAAAATCTGGAGAATATGGGACCTGGCAGCCAGGGAAGAAAGAGTTTAGAGGACGGGGTCGCCAACAAAGCCAAATGCTGTTGAGAAATGATGGAGACTCAGCCAGGGTGGGGTTGTGAAGCCAGATAAGTGGTCTTGTAGAGGACTAAAGCCAAGGCTGAGTACAGCGCCCAGTGCAGTCCGCCATATGCATGCATCCTTTCCAGTATACCTGTCTCTCTCCTCAGTAAGCCACTCCGATATCAGTCTTGTCCATCCTGTTATCCCCAAAGCCCAGCACAAGCCCAGAATATAGCAGACACTTAATAAATTGTACTGATGAATGAGTGGATAGATGGATGGATAGATGGATGAGGAGGAAGAATTGGAAGCAAAAGAGGAATCCCTGGCACCTGCTTGGGATGTACTATCCTTTAGTTATTCCCTTTATACCGCAGTGCCCGCAGACCCAGGGAACAGAGACAGAGCCCCATCTTCTCCCTCCCCCGGGTCCTGGCCCCCCTTCCTCTCTCTGACGAAGAGTCTGGACCGAAGGTTCTGCTGACGTTGGAAGGGGAGGAGAGTCTGGAGGAAGGGGTGGGGAAAGCGGCGCAGAGATCGCAGAGACGGAGGAGGCGCCCGCGGCTGCAGAGCTGCAGAGCGGGGTCTCTCGGCTTCTGTGTCCGGGCAACGGGCGCGCCACTGGGCCAGAAGACAGCGCATCCTTTCCGTGCGGGCCGCCTGGGCCGCTGCGGTCGGCAAACTGGCTCCCCGGGTGGCCACCGGGACCCCCGAGCCCAATGGCGGGGGCGGCAGCAAGATCGACAGCACTGTAGAGATCACCCCCAGCCCCAACGGAGTAAGTGCCCGCGCCCTGGGGGCTAGGCCATCATCTCCCCGCACCCCCGGACAAGCGCCTGGCATTTTCCTCCCGCGCATCCCCCGCGCCAGACTGCCTTCCTCCGGCTCGCGCCTGCCCTCTTCCCTTACCCTGCGGTTTTCCCCGCTTCACCCTTCTCCCGCCACCCCTCCAACCCACACTCCCACCCCCAGCAGGTCGGGACCCTTGGAGATGCGGTGCCCACGGAGCAGCTGCAGGGTGAGCGGGAGCGCGAACGCGAGCGGGAGGGGGAGGGCCACGCGGGCGGCGACGGGATGGGCAGCAGCCTGTCGCTGGCCGTGCCCCCCGGCCCCCTCAGCTTCGAGGCGCTGCTCGCCCAGGTGGGGGCGCTGGGCGGCGGCCAGCAGCTGCAGCTCGGCCTCTGCTGCCTGCCCGTGCTCTTCGTGGCGCTGGGCCTGGCCTCCGACCCCATCTTCACGCTGGCACCCCCGCTGCATTGCCACTACGGGGCCTTCCCCCCCAACGCCTCTGGCTGGGAGCAGCCCCCCAACGCCAGTGGCGTCAGCGTCGCCAGCGCGGCCCTAGCCGCCAGCGCCGCCAGCCGCCTCGCCACCAGTACGGACCCCTCGTGCAGCGGCTTCGCTCCGCCGGACTTCAACCACTGTCTCAAGGACTGGGACTATAACGGCCTCCCGGTGCTCACCACCAACGCCATCGGCCAGGTAAGGCGGCCCGCTAGGCCGCGGGTCTGGGGGCGGGCCGCGCGCCACCAGCGAGAGGTCTCACACCCGCTCCTCCCTCTCGCGTCCCCAGTGGGATCTGGTGTGTGACCTGGGCTGGCAGGTGATCCTGGAGCAGATCCTCTTCATCTTGGGCTTCGCCTCTGGCTACCTGTTCCTGGGCTACCCAGCAGACAGGTGAGGGCTCAGCAAGTAGAGAGGAGGGCTTGCTAGGGAGGCTGGTCCAGGCACCTAGCCTTCGCAAGAGGCTGAAGAGACTTTGCTCAACTCTGCAGTGTCCTCTGGATTTCTCCTGTTCACTGACAGGCGGCCCCAGCACTGTCTCAACTTCACTCCCCACCAAGAAATACTCTTACCATACCTCTTCCAAACAGAGGATAACTCTCCCCCGACTGCCAGTCCCATGTCCATGAATCAGGGGCCCCATCCCTCCTGACCAAAACCCCTAGGTCCACAGAAGTCCTAACTCTTCCTCTGTTGTCCTATTAGCACCAAGCTCCTCCCTTGCCATCCTCATAGACTAATCCCTGTTAACAGTACTGTCTACCTGGACTGTTAGCTCGGTCTCAGTGGCCTCATTCCTAAAGATCATTATGTTAATTTCTAAATAACAGCCCCATTCACACTGACCAATAGCTCAACTCTTCAAACAAATGACTACCCTCTTGGGGAGGGTCCATAGTTTAATCCCCATGGATCAATGATCACAATAGCACCCCTCACCCCAGGCTAATAGTCCCATCCTCACGGATCATTAGTGCTCTCAGATCCTCTCAGATCGAAAGCCTTATTTCCAGGAATCAGTGGTTTCATCTCAAAGATCTACAAACCTATCCCCACCAACCAGCAGCTCTTCCCAAGGGTCAAAACTCCATCTCTGATCCTTGACACCATCACCACTGACCAGGTGCTCCATCCCTGGGGATTATTAGACATCTCCACTGGTCTACAGTCCCATCCAAATGGCTTTATAGTTCAACTCCCATGGCTCAAAGGCAACCCACCATTCAATAATCCAGTCCCCTAAAAACAATACCTATCCTCACTGCCCAATAGTCATACACCCCTGTGGGCAAATGATCCTAAACCCATAGGTCAATAGCCCATCCTCGTCCATCAGTGGCCTTATACCCACAGACCAGTAGCATCATTCCTCTGGAATATGTAGCCTCATACCCAAAGACCTAAATTCAGTCTCCTGATTTCAGTAGCCTTAGCCAATAAGCTCAACCCCATGGAAAATGGTCTCACCCTGTTGGGTCAGTAGTTTCACTCTCAGGCATCAGTGTCCCCTTCCCAATGACCAGTGACCCCAGTCTACATCCACATTACACCAGTGCTCTTATCCCTAAAAACCAGTAGCCTACCCTCCAAGGATCAGGAACCCTGTGCCCACTGACTCACAGTCTGTGCCCGTCCCCACTGACCAACAGTCTCTCATTTCCTCTGCTCTGTGACCCCATGCTTACTGATTATCCATATGGACTAATAGATTCATCCCTACTGGCCAATAGTCCCATCCATCTTGACTGAAATCCCTACCCCAGGAATTAATAGCTACATCCCCAAAGATCAACTGTCCAATCTTCAGAAGTTAGTGATCAGCCCTACTGATTAACAGTCCTAGCTCACGGATTAAGAGCTCCACTCTCATGGATCAATGGCTCCATCTTCTGGTCAGTGACCCCATCCCACTGACCACTCCTATGGATTAGTAGACCCATGTCCCAATCCCATGGAAAAATGGCTTCATCCCCCAAAATCAATTACTCAGTTCCCAAAGATCAAGAGCTCCATTTTCACTGACCAATACTATCCCCATGGACAAGTGGCCAATGGCCTACCTCCTTAGATCAGTAATTCCAACCCTGTATGTCAATGAGCCCATCTCCTCTGATCAGTCTGAGCAAGACAAGCTCCATCCCCACTGACCAATATCTGTATTCCCAAGGTCTCATGGATCCAGTTCCCCTAAGCAATATCCCATCCCACTGATGGCTGGTCTCACTTCCATGAAGAAATGCCTTCATCTCTGACCAATAGCCCTGAGAGTCAGTGGTCACATCCCCCACAGAAGAATAGCCATGCCCCAGTGCCCAGTAGCCAGGGTCCCCATCCTTCCCCATCTCCTGTAGCCTTAGTCCAACCCTTGTTCCCTGGGCCTCATCCTCGTATCTCCATCTCTAAAGTGGGCAGCTGGACCCCACCCAGCCACTCCTCCCTCAGGGAGTCTGGGTGACCAGAGGCTCTCCCTGCTTTCCAGGTTTGGCCGACGTGGGATTGTGCTGCTGACCCTGGGACTGGTGGGCCCCTGTGGAGTGGGAGGTGCTGCTGCAGGTTCCTCCACGGGTGTCATGGCCCTCCGATTCCTCCTGGGCTTCCTGCTTGCTGGCGTTGACCTTGGTGTCTACCTGATGCGTGAGTGGCATCCTTCCAGAGCTCCTTCCCTAGGGGCTCATGCCTGCCTGTTTGTATCCCCAGGTCATTGCCACTGCTCCTTGGGACCCCCTCAGTCCCTTCTTCAGCTGTCTGGAATCTCGGCTCTTTCTGGCCAGGCCTTTAAAGGATCCAGGGGTCTTGCTTCTCATACACCCCTCTCCTTCCATGATCTTTAAAGTTTTCCTTGCCCTGGACTTACTGCTGTCAGGGAATGAGCCTTATTTCAAAAATGAAATCCTGAGTAGCTGTAGGAGCTTGAACAACGGTTATTGTGAAGGTCAAATAAGAGGTCTGATGTGAAAGGGCCTGTAAACTGGGAATGCTGAGCCCCCGCAGGGACTCTGAGCCTCAAGCCCTCCCAAGTTTGAGCAAGAGAGAGGAGAGGTCCAAACAGCCTCTCCACTCTGCCTTAGCGGTTAGTCTGTGGGAGGCAGTGGCTGCAGCCTCCACGCAGGGTCTGACCTTGCTCTCTGTCCTCCTCCCTCCCTCTCCCCTCCTCTCTTCCACGCCTCCTTCCTCCCCGGCCTCTCCTCCCTGTCCCTGCTGTATCTCCAGGGCTGGAGCTGTGCGACCCAACCCAGAGGCTTCGGGTGGCCCTGGCAGGGGAGTTGGTGGGGGTAGGGGGGCACTTCCTGTTCCTGGGCCTGGCCCTTGTCTCTAAGGACTGGCGATTTCTTCAGCGAATGATCACCGCTCCCTGCATCCTCTTCCTGTTTTATGGGTCAGTATCACCCTCCACCTGTTGTCTGGCCATCCCCATCTCTACCTCCTACCTGTAGCTCTAGCCTGCAGACCCGTCCTCTTCTCCACTGCCCCTCGTCCAGGCCTGCTCCAGCCCCAGCCCCTCAGAGGTGGGAGTTTTCCAGGCTGGGTCAGGAGACGGGAAGCCTCACAGTACACCCCCTTCCCCCTCCCCCAGCTGGCCGGGTCTGTTTCTGGAGTCCGCACGGTGGCTGATAGTGAAGCGACAGATTGAGGAGGCCCAGTCTGTGCTGAGGATCCTGGCTGAGCGGAACCGGCCCCATGGGCAGATGCTGGGAGAGGAGGCCCAGGAGGCCCTGCAGGGTAAGAGACAGGGGTCCCACCCATGTAGGAGGACCCTGAGTGCTCCGCTCTTCCTTCTAACAGCTCCTCTCTCTCCCCCAAGACCTGGAGAACACCTGCCCTCTCCCTGCAACATCCTCCTTTTCCTTCGCTTCCCTCCTCAACTACCGCAACATCTGGAAAAATCTGCTTATCTTGGGCTTCACCAAGTGAGCCTGGGTGTTGGGGCCAAGGGCCAGGCCAGTAGCTAGGATGGGGGCTGGCTGGGTGGGGAAGGCCTGAGGACCCTTGCAGAGGGCAACCGGGGTGGTGAAAGGCTGCAGGTGGCAATGCAGACGCCACAGACACTGTCCTGTGCCTCCCCGCCCTGTCTCACAGCTTTATTGCCCATGCCATTCGCCACTGCTACCAGCCTGTAGGAGGAGGAGGCAGCCCGTCAGACTTCTACCTGTGCTCCCTGCTGGCCAGCGGCACAGCGGCCCTGGCCTGCGTCTTCCTGGGGGTCACCGTGGACCGATTCGGCCGCCGGGGCATCCTGCTTCTCTCGATGACGCTCACTGGCATTGCATCCCTGGCCCTGCTGGGCCTGTGGGACTGTGAGCTCCCTCCCTTCCCCGCAGTGTGGGCTCAGCCTAGGAGTCCCAGCAGAGGTGCCCTACAGGGACTCAGCCACTGCTTCTGGCTCAGGCTTCCCAGGACCAGACCAGATCCTGCCCAGATCTTTCACAACCCTCCCCCTACCGCACACTCCAGTCTGTTCTCCCAGCTGATCAGTGAATGCCCGGACACACCCGGCTAGGGATCAGGGGTGACGGCAGAGACGAGGCCAAGCATGATCTGCCGCCTCCACTCACACGCCCCGTCTTGGCCCTCCAGATCTGAACGAGGCTGCCATCACCACCTTCTCTGTCCTTGGGCTCTTCTCCTCCCAAGCTGCCGGCATCCTTAGCACCCTCCTTGCTGCCGAAGTCATCCCTACCACGGTCCGGTGAGAGCAGGCGTGCTGCCAGGGTGGCCTCCAGGCCTCTGTTTGAGGACAGGGCCTGAGGGATGCCGGAGGAGCGGCTGCTGGGGAAGGGTAGGGGTGAGGCCCACAGCCGCAGGCTCAGTGCCTTGTCGTCTCTCCCAGGGGCCGAGGCCTGGGCCTCATCATGGCACTGGGGGCGCTCGGTGGGCTGAGTGGCCCAGCCCAGCGCCTCCACATGGGCCATGGGGCCTTCCTGCAGCACGTGGTCCTGGCGGCCTGTGCGCTCCTCTGCATCCTCAGCATCATGCTTCTGCCGGAGACCAAGCGCAAGCTCCTGCCAGAGGTGCTCCGGGATGGGGAGCTGTGCCGCCGGCCTTCCCTGCTGCGGCAGCCCCCCCGCAACCGCTGTGACCATGTCCCGCTGCTTGCCACCCCCAACCCCGCCCTCTGAGTGACCTCTGAGCACCCTGGCAGGAGGCTGGCCCATACCGAAAAGTGGCACAAGGCCCTGGCAAGGAGAGTGGGAGGACTGACTGAGCAAGGCAGGGCTGCCCGCGAGGCTCAGAGGCACCTTGGGCCAGACACGAAGGGGCGCTCAGGGGGCTGCCCTCACCCCATCTCCCCCCGCTGCTGCTTGGTGTTCACTCCCTTGGCTAGAGTCAGGGGGCAGGGAGAGAGCTCCACACTGTACCACCAGGTCTGGGCTCCATCCTGTGCCCAACCACATCCTCCCAGACCTCATTCTTTCTTCTCTTTCACTGTTTCAATAAAGACATTTTGAATAAATGAGCATACCATAGCCTGGACTTCCCTCCCTTCTGTCGTCCTGTCTCGGGGGAAGGCTTCTCTCAGTGGAATCCAAACCGTGAACCGTCCCCTTCTCCTTCCCTGTGCCCTGCCCTCTCCTCCCACACTGCCGCCACCTCCATGTTAACTTACAGACAATTACCACCCCTCACCGATTGCTTGCTCTGCTGCTAGGACTGGGCTAGGCACTTCACAAACTTCATTTAATCATTTAATCCTGGCAACCTTGCAAGGTAGGTGTCTGGATCTATTAAAGTTTTTGTTGTTGTTGTTTTTGCAAGCAGTAATAATTGACTGACTCTAATGAACTTAGAGCAACAAAGTGAATTTATTAGAGGGATTCAGTGGGGCAGGCTGTGGTTCTACCCTATGGGAAAGCTCATGGGGTAGAAGGAAAAGCAGAACTAGTTATAAAAGGCCAAGAACCAGAAATGGCAAGAGAGTCAGTAACTGGCTAGCTTGCCTATCACAACCACCCCCACCCTACCCCACCCCCATTACTGCCAACTGCAGAGGGGGAACAGGACCTGAGCGCTGCTAGCAGAAAGCTGGATGTTGTACAGGTAAAAACGGCGGATGCCCACCACAGTATTCTTCTTTTACAGATGACAAAACTGACACTCAGAGACTCAGTAACTCGCCTAACATTACAAAGTTAAGGAGTGATCGCTGGGGTGTAACTGGATCCTGGAGCTGGGGCTCTCTAGTGATGCACACTTCGGCCACCTTCCCAATCCTTCCAATCTCTGTACACTACCCTTGGAATCGAGGAGTGAGTCTCTAGCCCCCGCCCCGGGAGTGGGCAGTAGGAGACGTCTTCTACCTCAGTGCTAGGGCCTGCCTCTGATTAACCCTGGCCTGGCTTTGGGCCAATCTCTCAACCTCCAGCCTCCTTCAAAGGCTGCTATGAGGAGTAAACAAGATAACATATTGTATGTGCCTCAAATTATCCCACTAGATGGTAAGTTCCTTGAGGACAGGAACTTTGTCTTACTCAACTTTGAAACACCAAAGCCTGACCCATGATAGGTGTTCAAAAAGTTGTGTTTGTTCATTCTTTTGGCAAATCTTTCCTGTGCCAGATTTACAGACCAGTACTATCCTGGATATTAGGATTTCAAGGAGCTTGAAATCCACCTAACACTGGGAATATTACTGAGGAGGAAGACAGCAGTGTTTGGAGCATCGAAAGTCTGCCTCTTGAAGGAAGTGGGACTCAGAGAGGCAGGAAGACCTCAGGCAAAGACCCAGGAGACAGGTACATTGTTCTCAATTCAAAGGCCATAAAGCAGGAGGCTTCCCTGGTGGCTCAGTGGGAAAGAACCCGCCTGCCAATAGCAGGAGACCTGGGTTCAATCCCAGGATCAGGAAGATCCCCTGGAGAAGGCAATGGCAACCCATTCCAGTATTTTTGCCTGGGAAGTCCCATGAACAGAGGAGCCTAGTGGGCTGCAGTCCATGGGATCGCAAAAGAGTCAGACACAACTGAGTGACTAAATTACAACAAGGAGAACAGACGCCTGGAGGGAGGAAAGCGTGAGGAGGTCCTAGAGGAGGAATTCGTAGGAAACACAAGTCTTGAGACCAGCCTCTTCCACATGAGGGAGGCCCATTACCCAGATTCCTGCAGTTCCCATCTCCTTCCCTTCTGCCAGTCCATGTCCCAGGCCCAGAGGGCTGGAACTAAGCCACGCTTCTGAGTTCTCAGCCACTGCAGAACTCATGGGAATCCTTCTCATTTAATCTTTACAGTACCCTGAAATAGGTATTACTAGTTTTATCCTATTTAGCTACTGAGGGAATGGAAATGAGAGAAATGGAAGGAACTGCTGTGAAAGGCAGAGCCAGGACTTAAACCAGGCCTTCTGACTGTCCTTTCTACTACCAAAGTTCCCGCACAGCTAGACATTCTGCATCATACGTTCTGCCCAACAGTGTCTGCGCCTTCTGAACTGACTCCAATGTTGACTTTTTTTTTGGCCGTACCGTGTGGCATGCAGGGTCTTCATTCCCTGACTGGGTATATCAAACCCACACCCCCTGCAATGGAAGTGCAGTCTTAGCCACTGGACTGCCAGAGACGTCCCAATGTTGACTTTTTAGCTCTGAGTGGTCAATGATAACACAAGAGAGCATACTCATCGCTGCCTCCAGAGATTCTGTGAGAACCAACAGAATGGTAGGTAAATACATTTTGGAAGATCCCATGTAAAGCCAAGGAGTTACTTATATGCTAATGACACTCTCCAAAGCACACTGTGAGGAGCAGTGTCAAAGAGGCATTTCAAAGAACACATTCTTTGCATACCGATAGAAAAAGGTCCAAGTAAAGAAAACAAAAATACTCAGGAAGCTAGTGCAGCTCCTGTAGCAGCAAGCCAAGCCTCTGACTTCAAGCAAAGAGGTAAAGGCAAAAAAAATGGTAGCATTTGGGAAGCATCAAGGAAGCACAGGGAAAGATACAGTCCCTCCTCCCCCAGCAATTCATGGTCTGTGTGGAAAGGAACAATGTGTGTCGCTGCAACTGGCACCTTGTCAGTTGCTCTAAAATTCACCAACCACAGGATCTCCTAGGATCCTTTTCAATACCCCATGAAACGTTATTTTCTTGCTTTTTCAGATGGGGAGACTGAGGTTTGGACCTCAGTCACTTTTGCAGTGACTGGTAATTAGAGTAGCCAGATCTTGAGAAATGAGAGCCTGCAATCTTCTTACTGCATACTTTACTTCTTACTGCATAGTAATTAATTCTAAACACCATGAAACAAAGTATTACTTATCCTGTAATATTAAGTTGAAAAGGTACCCCCAGGAACCTGGAGATCATTTTCAGACAAACAAGGAAATAGCTACTTTCCCTGAAGAGGCTGTACTGATGAAACATGAACTGCTTTAGAAATGTTTTAGTTGGATTCACAACTAAAAGCCACAATGGATTATTGAGGGAGAAATTAAAAGGATATAAGGTTGACATTTCTAACCTTAAAAAGTTACATAAAGTGGTATGAGAGCCACTTCCATTCTTCATTCAGTCAACCTAGCCTGGCTACCTTGCAACTGATTTTTACTGATTATCCACTACTTTCTGGTGCTGCCTCGGGTCTGGGGAGCATGGTCCTGGCCTGCAAGAGGTCAGAACACTGGGAGATAATTACTGTCCTATACAGAACATGCAGAAAAATGGAACAAGTGCTGTAGCACCTCAAGGAGGACTGGATATATCCTACTGGAAGAAGTCAAGGAAAGCTTCTCAGACACTTGGATTGGACCCTACAGGTTAAGTCTTGAGCTTGCCAAGGACAGAAAGAAAGAAGAAACAGTGCAGACTAGAGACATGACAGAACATGGTATACATGGAGAACAACACAGAATGGAGAACATGGCATACACAGGGAACCACGGAATGAAGGGCAGCTGTGAAAACCCACAGCTAACACTGTACTCATCAGTGAGAGTCTGAAAGCTTTCCCCGCCGAGATCAGGAACAAGACAAGGATGTCTGCTCTCACCACTTCTATTCAACGTTGTCCTGGAGGTTCTAGCTGGAGAAATGAGGCAAGAAAATGAAATACAGGCATACTTTGAAGATACTGTGGGCTCAGTTCCAGACCACTGCAACAAAGCAAGTTACACAAATTATTTGGTTTCCCAGTGCATATAAAAGTTATGTTTACACCATATTGTAGTCTATGGAGTGTGCAATAGCATTCTATCTATAAAAGACAATATACATACCTTAATTAAAAAATACTTCATTGCTACAAAATGCTAACCATCACCTGAGGCTTTAGTGAATCGTAATCTTTCCATTGGTAGAGGGAGTGAAATATTGTGAGAACTGCCAGAATTGCCAAAATGTTACACAGAGACATGAATTAAGCAAATGCTGTCTGAAACTGGTGCCAATAGTCTCATTTAAGGCAGGGTTGCCACAAACCTTCATTTTTAAAAAAAATGTAATTATCTTCAAAGTGTAAAAGCAAAACCCTATAAAATGAGATATGCCTGTAAAAAGCACCAAGAAAGGAAAAGACGATGTAAAACTATATTTGCAGGTGACATGATCTTGTATATAGAGAATCCTAAAGAATCCACACCAAAAAAGAAAACAACCAAAAACCTTTAAGAACTAAAAAACAAGTTCAGCAAGGTTACTAAACTTGAGATTGAACTTGGAGGTCACAAGATTGATATACAAAATGAATTGGGGTGTTTTGGGTTTTGTGTGGTTTTTTTTTTTTTTTTGGCCACACCATGCAGTTTATAGCATCTTAGTTCCCCAACTAGAGATTGAACCTGGGCCCCCAGCAGTGAAAGCTCGAAGTTCTAACCACTGGACCACCAAGGAATTCCCAAGATCAGTTTTATCTTTTTTAATTGTATTTTTATAATAACTGCAATGAACTATCTGAAAATGAAATTAAGAAAAGAATTCCATTTAAATAGCTAAACCCCAAATACTCAGGAATAAATTTAATAAAAGAAGTGTAAGACTTGTACACTGTGTTCATATATTGGAAAACTTAATATTGTTGAGACGCAACCTTCTACAAATTGATCTATAGATTCTACAGAAATGCATTTCTCTGCATTTTCTGTGAGTGAGTGAGTGAAGTTGCTCAGTCGTGTCCAACTCTTTGCGACCTCATGGACTGTAGACTATCAGGCTCCTCCCTCCATGGGGTTCTCCAGGTAAGAGTACTGGAGTGGGTTGCCATTTCCTTCTCCATTTTCTGTATAGGATAGTAATTATCTCCCAGCGTTCAGAGCTCTTGCAGGCCAGGACCATGCCCCCCAGACCTGAGGCAGCACCAGACAGTAGTGGATAATCAGTAAAAATCAGTTGCAATCCCTGTTAAAACCTTAGCTATCATTTTTGCAGAAACTGACCAGCTGATTCTAAAATTCACATGGAAATGTAAATAACCCAGAATTGTTAAAACAACCTTGAAAAACTGGAGAACTCATACTTTTCACTTTCAAAACTTGTTACAAGGGGCTTCCCTGGTGGCTCAGTAGTAAAGAATCTACCTGGCAAGGTAGGATACAGAGTGTAGATCCCACGAGCTGTGGAGCAGCTAAGCCCCTGCGCCACAACTACTGAGCCTGTGCTCTAGAGGCCGAAGACTGCTACTACTCAGCCCGTGTGCCATGAGAAGCCACTCACTGAAATGAGAAGCCCATGCACTGCAACAAAGTGTGGCCTCCATCCACTGCAACTAGAGAAAAGCCCTGCAGCAACAAAGACTCAGTACAGCCAGTTTAAAAAAAAAACTCCAGTAACGAAAACAGCGTTCTACTGGCACAGACATACAGATACGTGGAACAAAACTGAGACCAGAAATAAACCTGCACGCTTACAGTCAACTGATTTTCAACAAGCGTGTTAAGACTATTCAATGGGAAAGAATAGCCTTTAAAAAAAATTACTTCTGTGTTTATTTTTGGCTGCACTGGGTCTTCGTTGCTGCGCTCAGGCTTTCTCTAGTTGTGACGACTAGGGGCTGCTCTCTGGTAGTGGGGCAGGGGCAGAGCGAGGGCTCTGGGTGTGTGGGCTTCAGCAGTTGCAGCACAGGGGCTCAGTAGTTGTGGTGCAGGGGCTTAGATGCCTCATGGCGTATGGGATCTTCCCAGACCAGGGATCAAATCAGGGTCCCCTGCATTGGCAGGCAGATAGATTCTTAACCACTAGACCACCACGGAAGTCCAGAATAGCCTTTTTAACAAATGGTGCTGGAACAAATCCATAATCTGCATGCAAAAGAATAAAGTTGGCCCTCTACTCATACCATACACAAAATTAATTCAAATGGATCGAAGGCTTTATATGACAGCCAGAACTAAAACTCTTAGGAAAAAAAACATAAGCATAAATGTTAGCGACTTTTGTGCTTCAAAGGACACTAACAAGAATGTGAAAAAAACCACCCACAAAATAGGAGAAAATATATTTGTAAATCATTTATCTGATAAAGGTCTAGTATTCAGAATATGTCAAGAACTCTTACAACTCAACAATAAAGACATAACCCAATTAAAAGGTAGGCAAAGATTCTTACTAGACATTTCTTCATAGAAGATATACAAAAGGTCAGTAAGTACATGAAAAGGTATACCCAAGAGAAATGAAAACATATGGTCACACAAAAACTTATACACAGATGTCTGGAGCACACATTCCTAATGGTCAAAAAGTGGGAATATCCCAAATATCCAACAAATGATGAATGGATAAACAAAATGTGGAGTATCTATATAGTTGATCCTTGAACTTGGGGGTTTAGGAATGTCGACCCTCCATGTGGTTCAAAATCTGCAAAATTCTTACAGCCTACCCTCCATGTCATAGGTAGCTCTGCATCCATGGGTTCAACCATCGACCATGTACTACTCTAGTACATATTTACTGAAAAAACCCACATTTAAGTGAGCCCATGCAGTTCATGATCAACTGTATAATGAAATATTCAGCCATAAAGAGGAATGAAGTATTGGTAAATGCTACATGGATGCATCTTGAAAACATTATGCCAAATAAAAGCACCCAGGCAGAAATGGCCATGTATTATATGAGCCCATTTACATGAAATATCCAGAAAAGTCGTATCTGTAGATAAAGTATATTAGTGGTTGCTTGAGACTCAGAGGGGGGAAAATTGGGAATGCTTGCTAATAGGTATAGGGTTTCTGTTTGCTGTGATGAAAATGCTCTAATTAGATAATGTACCATTAGGTAATGGTGATGATTACTCTACACGTATGTACATATATAAATAATATGGTTACTATAAATACATCTACTAAATATTGCTGAAATTTAAGTATACTTCAAAGGCAAATTTTATGGTATAAGGATTATATCTCAAAAAAAGAAATCCATAGAGCCTTCTGGTGGGATGGAAGTCAGAAATATTGCAAGCTTTCTTCAGCAAATAACACAATTTCCTTTACTTAAAAAAAATTTTTTTATATCTTTTTAAGAATTTTTATTTATTTGGTTATGTTAGGTCTTAGTTGCAGCACTCAGGATCTTTAGTTGTAGCATAAGAGATCCAGTTTCCTGACCAGGTATCAAATCCGGGCCCCCTGCACTGGGAACGTGGAGTCTTAAGACACTTAAGACCACCAAGCAAGTCCCTCAAGTTCCTTAACTGTCCTTTAATATCTCCTTTTTCTGTGACAAATTTGAGCACCTAGAACAGTGCCCAGTACTTGGTTAAATATTCAAATGTGTGTTGAATGAATGATTACCACAGGCATAAAGGGGAAAAAGGCATTAGCTGGGTTAACATTTTACAACTAGATAATTTGAGAAAGGTTACTCATCTAAGCATATAAAACCGAGGAAAGCTATGGCATTATGGAAAAAACCCAGCCACTGCTTTTTTCTATTGCTGGTGACAAGTTGGGCAAATTCTGAGAAAGCACTGGGCTGTCAATTCATTTTGTATCACACATTGCCTCTGATTCAGACTCACTCTTAGACCAGCTTCCCTAATCTCTCAAGGACACTTCCTGCCTACAGAATCCAAATGAGATTGGATTTATTCCTGCCCCTTGGTTAAGAGAGTTTACTAGGAATGACTGACAGAAAACCAACCATTTTTCAAGGAAAGCAACTTGCTTCCCAAGCTACTTCCTCTAAAATCACTGAGGATGATACATGAATAATGAAGAGACCAGGTGGAACAGGAAATTTAATTCTTGTAAGGCTATGAATCAGCAGGTCCAGGATAAAGGGACCATCCAAGGTGAATTAACACTTTCTGACCACCTAAGTGGCAGGTGCTGTGAGGCCATACAAAGGCACAATCCATGCCCTTGAATTTTTAGTCTAGTGGGGTAACAGGGATGGATGGAATCATTTAAATTATGAAACCATCAAGTTCCAAAGAGAGGAGCAATTTGCCCTGAGTACAGATGTGATTCTGCCTAGGAAATCAAGTTAGTTTCCTGGCTGTGCTATTTGGCTTATACTCCTTGGCTTCTATCTTAGGATTCGGACAGAGTAGATGTGATACGCATAGCAGGCTAAACAGCAAAGAGCAATACATGAAAATAAAGTAAAAACTCAACAGGAGTGCACAGTGTATCAGATGTGCAGCAGGATGTGGCAGGAAAAAGTCAATCAGGATCAAACTGGGAGAAGCCTTAGTTCCACACCTAACAGCATATGGGCCTTTCCAGAAACATGAATTGGAGCCACCAATCTGCCATACCACTACAATGAAGGTAAGGGTTGTTCAAACAGTTAAAGCAGAAGACATATAGGATACTGAGAACTTGACTCAACACAGAATTATAAAAACTAAGGTTCAAAAAAGCAACTCACTCTTCCAAGATCAAACAAGTTTACAGAATTTATACACTGACTTACCGCCCCCTGGTGGATAGACAATACCTCCCCAGCATTAGGAACATCAAGCATTAGGATGTTGCACATTTTCCTAAGTTACTTATCCAGTCTCTTGCTAATCAGCCTCTGAAATTTCCATACTCAGCTTAGAAGACACTGTTCTGGTTCAATCTAGATAGAGAAGACTCCCAAATATCTAACAAAGGATATAACAATAGGTAGTACAAATGATCAAGTGCTCAATTACTGGATGGTCAATACTGACCTGAAATTTCAAGCCATTTCAGAGGCAGACGAAGGCTCCATGAATATGGAAAGCTGTTTCTTTAACCTAAGATTTTAAAAAAGAGCATCTACATCAAAGTCAATCATGAACACAAAACATTGTAGGAACAGAAGTGAATGGTTCAATAAAACAGAGGTTTAAATATTTAGAAACCCTGTAACTAATGCAACCTACAAAGGGTTGGGGGGTGTGATGCAGCACCCAAGGACTTTTACTTAGAATATAAAATGGAGAAATCAGGTTATTAACATTACCAAGCAGCTGAACTCAAGGATATTCAATAACAAGTTGTCCTAATGGAACCACCCAGAATAAGTTTGCTGAACATATTAAGTGGCCACAAATTGCTAGACAATGTAAGCTTTGCAGTTATCATTAAACGTTACTTTTCATTTTTTGAGGGTACCTTGGGGTGGAGAAACCAAGAAAGGCTACCCAGACCCCAGCTTAAGAATCTAACGCTGGTATGGGTAACTCATTTGTACATAAATCTTACTAGCCATTCCCAGGCTCAGTTAATTCACCTCTCAAATGCCAATCAAGACTGCATGATTTTCAGAAAACTCAAACTAAACACATAATGTTCCTGCTAGTTGTAATTTTAACTCCTGCTCCTTAATTTAGGTTGCAATTTCCCCTCCACACCACCAGCATTTCCAGAAATGAGAATTAACAGCCATCTGGGATTTAAGAAAGGACAGGTAGATAAACAATCCATACACCCAAAAGGCCAAACATTTTTTATTTTCAAAAACAACTTTATTCATGACACATATTAAAAAAAAAAAAAACTCCCACCCCCTGGAAATGAGCTAAAAAAATAAACAAAATCCACCTCCCACCTCCCTGTTCCCACTTCCTCCCATTCCCTCCAAATAAAAGGGAAAAAAAAAGGCAAAGAAAAACAAAACAAAAAAACTGAAAAACAAAAAACACCCCAAAACCCCCCAAAACAAGGTAGTGCATTCCCCAGGGGAAAGGGGAATTTACACTGGAGCCGCTGGGAGCGGAACGGAGATCTTCCGGCTACAGAAACCTGCAAAGAAAGACACTCAAAACAGAAAAAGAAACACAAAAGGAAACAAAATAGATCACCAGGCAATCTGGAGGGGCAGGGAGCCAGAAAAGAGGGGCAGGGTGGGTGGCAGACCTGGCAGGACAGGAGCAGGCAGGAGGGGACTGTGAAAGTTAGGAAGATGGAGGGAAGGTAACAAGCAGAACAGTTTGGTGTCCTTCCAGAGCCCTGGGTAAAAAAACCCCTCCTACCACCCATGCCCACCTACCCTTGAGCAGCCCCCAAGGGGGCAAAGGGGAACAGGGAAACAAGGGGAGCAGCTTGCGCGATTGAGACGTGTCCATGGCGAATCCCCAGAGTGAATGAGCAGCCCCCTGCCCCACTCCCTGGGCCTTCCCCTACTCCCCAAAGCAGGTCCCTCCTCAGCAGTTAGTTATGGGATTCTCCCCCCTTCCACAGTATATCTTTTTTTTTAAAAATATTTTTTTTTCCATCAAGGTCATCTTCTGTTTTTCTTTTTTTTTTTTTTAATTCTTTTTTTTTTTTTCCTTCTTTCCTCTTTTTTTCCTCTCTCTCCTCCTAATACACACTTTTTTTTAGTAAGGGGAATACCATGATGTCGCTCTAGCCCGGCCCCTGGAAGAAAGAAGGAGAGTTAGGTGTTAACATGATCACTAAAGAGTTCAGCACAAGCCCCTCCCCCGTGGGCCCTCGCCCCAGTTACTGTGAAGGGAAGAGGGGAAAGAGGTTGCCAAGTCCTAAAACTGATCCCCACAATCCCAGAAACAGTGACACACCTGGCAAGTGAGAGGGGAAATTAACTGTTATTACTTCGCCAAACAGTGGCAATAAAAAAATACATCTGAGACAAAGGGGCAAGAAAAAGGACTCCTTGTTTATCCAGTTTTCAGTTCTCCACAGCTCTTAAATGCAAGGCTCTCACCAACAGATCTTCCCTAATTCCTCCATGGAGCAGAGAGGCAAATCTTGTGAAAAGCCAAGATCTATCCACCTAATCCCTCTATTTAAATGTACAAAGATGGAAGTGCAAAAACAACATGGATGCCACACCAGGCCCAGCATGCACGTTAACCTTGCAAAAGCCTGGCTAGTTATAGTAGTAAGTATCTTGATCCTCCCACATAGCGTTCCAGGAGGATCAACTAGCCTCTGGTTTTCTTCAACCCTTCCCTATCTCTGGGAAATGAAGCAAATGTCCAAGCAGTACTTTCACTGCTCTGAGGCCCTGTTCTTCCCAGGCCTCCTGTGTAAACATTTTCACTGCCATCAACTTTCATGGAAAAAAAAAAAAAGACTGGGAGAAGCAGCATCTCTCAGAACAGGGTGGAGAGATCCAGCCCTTATCACCAATTCCGGCTCCAGAAAAAAGATGAGACTGGCCGCCTGGCCTGCAACTACCTTCCTCACCCTGCACAGGCAGGAGACCAAGTCCCTGGAACCAAGGGGGAGGGTAAAGGAGGGAGGTTCCTCAGGTGAGGAGAAAAGGAAGGGTTCATGGGAGGCGGGGGAGAGGAGCAGCCCATCTATCCTGACCTGTAGACGCGACCCCGGGGCCTGCTGTTAAAACCACTGTAGAATCGAGAGCGGGAACTGTTGTAGTTGGTGGTTCGGGCACGGTATCGGGCTCGTGGGAAACCTCGGTCTGTTGTGCTGATGCCTGGTCTGTTGGTTCGTTTAGGGATCACCTGAGAGTCACAAGCACAACAGAAAGCCTTAGAGTCAACCGGGGGAGTTTACTGAGAACCAGAATGAGGGATGGGGCTTACCTTGATCTGTCTTCCTCTAAATAAGGATTCATCTAAGGCCAGGGAAGTCCTCACTGACTCTTTGTCTGAGAACTCTATATACGCAAACCTGAAAAGAGTTAACTGTCACTTTATCTGAGGTCGAAAACAGTAGCTCATAGGTAAAATCCAATTTGCAGGCATGCTTTGAGTACAATGTGTTCATATTTTTAACTACTTGTCCAAAACAATTCTTAATGGAATTCTTTAATCAAAATTTGCACCTACTCCTGGAAAATTATAAAATAGGATAGAGGGCCCTGGATTTCCAGAGGGTGGAACACAGTGAAGCCAAGCAGAAGCCACCCCTCCATTGTAGTTCATGATCCCACCCACACCCAGCCCTCATCTTTGTTACCTCTTGGGCCTCTGAAAGCAATTTTAAGTATAATCCCTGACACATAACACTAACACCGTATCTTAAAAGATGAAGACTACTTACTTTAACATACACTTAACTTACTGCTCAATATAAAGCATAATTTACCTACTTTTTAACTGTGATTAAAATGACCTCAGCTTCCCCACACTTACCCTTTGGGATGGCCACTAAATTTGTCACAGAGTATAGTAACGCGGTTGACTGAACCACAGCCATGGAAGTGTGCTTCTAGCTCTTCTGCTGTTGCACCATAGTCCACCTGTTGGGGGTACATTTCACAGGCAATAGGCAAATTCCCATCTCAACAAATACACTGCCAAGCCTTTGGGCTGAGCCATCTTTGCGACCCCATGGACTGTACCACGCCAGACTCCTCTGTCCCTGAGACTCTCCAGGCAAGAATTCTGGAGTGGCTTGACATTTCCTTCTCCAGGGGATCTTCCCAACCCAGGAATAGAACCCACATCTTTTGAGGTGGCAGGAGGACTCTTTATCACTAGTGCCACTTGGGAAGCCCCCATATACACCAAAGCACATCAAATCTAGTTCTCTAAGGAACTCTTCTCCTTCCAACCCCAGAGCCTCTGCTAATCACCATTAACTCTCACCTCATTCTAGCCTTCCCTCCACTCCTTAAATCCACCACCTATCCTGGAAAGTTTCCATCAAGACTCCTATTAAATAATCTCCCAAACTAAGAGCTCCCCCAACCCCAATCAAGGCCCTCATACATACATTGCCAACATAAATGGAACGGGCATCAGCCTCCATCTTCTCCTCAATGGACATGATCACTGGGCCAGCTTTGAAGAAAAAATAATCAGAAAACAACCCTTGTTTTCTGCTTGGGCAATATATGCACCACTACCACCACCATCACCACCATTAGTAAAAGCAAAGATTTTGGTCTGTTCAGTTCCCTGCTGTACCCATTACCTAGAAAAGTCTAGCACACAGTAGGTGCTTACTAAATATTTGACAACTTATAGAACAGATGAATACATTCTTAAAATTCAAAGAAAACAGTAGATGAATCCCCTCCTGCTCCCAAATCAAGTCCCTATTGTACCCTTGGTTGAAATGACTTGAAAAATGAACAAAATTAAGTGGGCTGAGACTGGACATTTTGAGATTAGAGGAGAAGCCCCCTGCAGCTGGGCATTTTCTCTTAGAACTCCTAACTAAAGGGTCTTTGACTGAACGAAAAACTATTAGACTTGAAGGTCAAACACCAGCTGGCAACCTCCACAAAGAGTAGAGGAAGACTAAGAACAAAGAGCAACACATTTGTAACAAGGACAAAGGGAGGCACAAGACTACCATCACGAAAACATAGGCCTTGTCTCACAAAGGTCAGAGAAACGCACAATGGACTATGACCACGGCAACTGCCCAGTAATTGCTCAGACGAGCAGCTCCAAGGTTCCGAGTATCTAATTCCATATAAACCGTACTCTCATAACCCTTCCCATCCGAGGACCTGGGCTCCGCGTGCAACCGCCAGTTACTCACCATTGCCCGGAGGTGGACTCATATTCATCTGCTTCTCTACCTCGTTCTGTAGCTCCTTTAGCTTCTCAGCTTCTTCCTCCATCTCCCTAACTCGAGCTTTGATCGCTTCCAGCTCCTACAATGAGTGGGGAGGGTATGGAGAAGAGCTTAAGAGGAACCAACGCAGGGGCTCTGCCCTGCTCTCGATCCGCGCGCGGCCCCAGCCATGCTCGGCCATTTCCTTCGCCCCATGCGAGGGTCGTGAAGAAAAGAAAAGAAAGCTACCTTCTCTAGTACAACACTAGGCACCCATGACGCCGGAGTCAACCCGGCTGGGCCCCTTCTGGCGGTCGAGGCTGCGTCCCCGGCCCGGCCCCAGCCACGTTATTCCCCGCCCACCCCCA